>JAEQML010081074.1:0-11357 GCA_016904865.1 Pissodes strobi | reverse complement strand
GAGGGAGGCGATTCAGTGCTCACAAGAAATTCCAATTAGGCAAATTCAAGCCTGGATATTTGAGTGGGCACCTGCGCATCTTTGAAGGAATAAAAATGGAAAACGCCAGCAAACCAAGTGACCAAATGACGGTCATGTTGAACCTAGATATCCCATTCGCAGTGGTTATTGATGACCACCAATCATAGGAGAGTAAAAAACTACCTCAGGCCGATAACGCATCGATGTGGTACACAGATGTTCAAAACTAGCGAAAGAAGCAGGATTGGGCATTTCAGGTCCAAGCTGTAAACTTTCCAAACCGCTAGGCAAATACATAAGCCATCTTCCAGCGGAAGTGCTTGCCATGAATATACGTGCAGAAGAGTGCCTCCACACAAGAACTTCACAGAAAGCACATCCACATATTTTCAGACAGCCAACGCTGCTCTAAAAGCTTTCAAGTGCGTGTCAAAGCTAGTGGGAAGGTAAGCAAACCCTAAAACGACTAGCAACACGCAACCAGGTAACTCTAATGCGGGTCCCTGGCCATAGAGGCACACAGGGCAATGAAAAAGCAGACTGCCTTGCGGAAGAAGGAGCTGGAACACCATATTATGGTCCAGAGCCCTACTGTCGCCTTATGAAGAGCCACATCACCGAGGAACTAAACAAATGGGAAAAAGACCAACTGTCGTCCTACTGGAAAAAAATTCCAGGACTAAGACAAGCGAAAAGGTTTATCACCATCTCTGCGAAAAGAGCAGAACAACTCTTAGACATGAACAGAGTAGATATTAGAACTGTCGCCGTACTGCTCACTGGACACTGCCCGGTAAAATACCACCCAAAGGCAATAGGCACAGCAGAAGACGACCAATGCAGATTTTGCAATATGCAACTGAAACCGCAGGACATCTACTCTGCCAATGTCCAACCCAACTCTGCAAAAGGCTCAAGTACCTTGAAGGAGTACAGCTATCCTTTCAAGAAGTGAGTCAACAACCTCCCAAGAAAATAGCTTCGTTTGGAAGAAGCCTATGTCTCTCGGACACAACTTTTGGTTCTTTCAAATAGTATGCGGTACTTGATATTGTCGCTTATAGAAACTATTATCTTGAAAGGTACATACACAGCATTAAAATTGTATGTCCCAATTTATATTTATTCCATAATTTGGGCAGTTAGACAATGACCTCACGATTTGTAGTGGAGGTGGTAAATCCAGATCTGACCTTAGTTTTAAGTTTATTTGTAGAGGGAGCTACTTACGGACTTTTGAATAAAAATTATTCGTAATAACTCATCATTTTCTGAGAAAAAAAGTTATACTTGTTTGATATCGATAAACCGCCCCGTTTTCGTGAAATTCGAACTTTAATCATTCAATTCACGCTGGCTTTATGACAACTGCCAATATTATTCGTTTACTACCCCAATAGTCGTTATTATTGATAATACTGTTGCAAATTTGTTGTTTGCTAGTTAAAGTGTTTGTTAAATAATAATGTATTTTTTTATAATGATCAAAGCCTACAGTTATCGTCAAGTCCGCGTGTAATGAATGGGTCACTTTTTAGTTGTCAGGCCGATTACACAAATTGAGTGTTTTTACGTAATTTTTAGACGGAAACCTAATAGTAATCAACTGTCTTGCGGGACAGTGGAGCGAATAGGGATGCTGGGTGGGTTTAAAAAAGTGCATACAAATAGAAAATATTCGGTGTGCAAAGGAGAATTTTCTTAACAATTGGTGTTATTTTTCTAAATATTCCAGTGGCGCAACTGGGTTAGAGAAAAGGGGCTCCACTGTACCGTTGCAATTGATTAATTTTTAATCATTCTACTAATATTTGCGCGTAGTCCTTTGCTCGCTTCGCTCGCTCCTGGGCCCAAGACATGCCTAAAATGAAATATTTATAAAAATAACACATATTTTCAACAAAATTCGTCTTTGCAAACCGAATATTTTCTATTTGTATGCACTTTATTTACCCCACTCAGCACCCCTATTCACTCCGCTGTCCCGCAAGACAATTGATTAATATTAGGTTTCCGCCAATAAAAAACGCCTAAAAATTACCTAAAAATTTATGTGTTTCTGAGAAAAAAGTGACAAAATCGGCTTGACACGTCTACTAATAAATTACCAAATCCTGATACGTACGCATTAACATCAGCACGATCTGCAACTGAAACCGCTTATCTGTAGAAAACGTTAATTTCTAGTATTTTTTCGGCGAATAAATTATTTACAGCGCAAAAACTACACGGTAATAATACCAATGGTCGATTATCACGTGCGAGCATACCATGACCAAAATTAGTATACCCACCAAGTAGATCCATCTTAGTGTGATCCATCGAGCGAGTGTAAATGGATATATGCAAATAATAAGAAAAATTTAATTGTTTATCGCCTCAAAACTCGAAATTTTTAGTGTCATATAGTTATTGTGTTAATTTTGCGTTCGATAGCAAAGTGTTCAGCGAGCATGTGACTTACAATTTTGTGCACAAATTATGTGTTTTTGCTAGTGTAGAGATTTTTACTGAGAAGATTTTTGGATGTGACAGTTTATTCGAAATTTGTTTGGTAATGCATATATTTTTGTAATTATTATAATTTATACAAATTGACCGAGATTTGCAATGGTAGGCTCTCAACGTAATACATTTTTGTAGAAAAATGCTACTAAATCATATTTAGAGATTGCTCTTGGAAAAATGATCCTCCGATACAGTATACAGTTACGGAGGAATATAAGGTTTAAAATCGAAGCCTTAAAAAATGGGACCCCAGCATGACCATAGGTTCTCGTATTTACTTTTCAGTCAAGGGCCTACATATATAGAAAGCGAGTTAGTTTTTTCCCGACGTTAAGCAGTTTTACAAAGAAGATTATTTGACTACCTCCCAGAAAAAACGGGAATTATTTCTTAATTATACTTAATCTTTACTAAGATCTATTTTAAGAAATTATACGCTATAATACAGGTTAATTTTGAACTATACCTAGAAGCCAGTTTACGTGAATTCAAACCAGCAAAATTTATGCCAAATTGCAGATTTTTTTATTTAAAACTTTTCTTTTTTTAAACTCTCAGTACTCGCAATATTTATAATTTTTGAACGCCATAATATTGCGCTTCTAATTGTTTAACTCTGCCAATATACTTTCAGTTTTCAGCAGAACTGTACTTACAAGAATTTGAAAACCTCTATTATTGAATGATTATCAGAGAACAAAACGAAATGTCTAAATTTCGTCTAAGCAATATTTATTTGGGGGTTTCACAACATAAAATTTCAATTTAAAAAAATTAAATCTGATAATGATATTTAAAAGTCGGAACGTCGGGATAAGAAAATAAGTAGGATCATAATCTGTTGCTTTGTAAAGTGATAAAGAAACGGTTTTTCATAATTCCCTATATTTAAAACTAAGGAAAAAATAGAACCAAAGTGCGAAATTACGTTTTTTATGGGATCCTCAAAAGCACTGGCAATATTTACAATTTTTGAACGCCAAATGAAATAAGTAACATCACAATCTAGTATTATTTATTTGTTTTTTTTTTATCAATATAAAATTTAATTAAGATATTTAAAGATCGAAACATGGAAATATCAAATAAGTAGCATCATAATTTACTATTTAATAAACTGACGACGAAAGTGTTTTCCAAAGTTCGCTGTATTTCAAAATAGAAAAAAATATACCAAAATTCGAAATTTCGTTTCCTTTTGGGGTCTTCGAAAGTATTTTCAATATTTATGTATTATGGAACCCATAGTATTGAGTAGCGAATTGCTCAACTTTGCCAATAAAAACTCTTGATAATGGAATTCATTTTAAACAATATCTATTTTGCTTTTTAATACCTAATAATTATTATCAGATGACAAAGCGTCGAAATTCTGTTAAGCAATATTTGTTTGAGATTTTTACTGATATAAAATTTTTAAATAAGTAATTTAGATTTTAGATTTAGATTTAGATCCCCATTTAAAAATTTGGACTTCATAATGATATTTAAAGAACCAAACGTGGAAATAAAAAATAAGTAGCATCATATCTAGTGATGAAGAAAGTGTTTTGCATAATTCGCTATATTTCAAAATAGAAATATTATAATGACCAAATTTTGAAATTTTATTTTTTTTTGGGTGTTTGAAAGTATTTGGAATATTTACCCATTATGAACCCCATAATATTGGTCCTCGAATTGGACAACTTTGCCAATTCAAAGGCTCTAAATAATGAATTATTATCAGAGAATAAAGCGTTAAAATTCAGTCCAAGCATTATTTATTTGGTTATTTTTTTTTATCAATATGAAGTTTTTTAAATTTCAGATCCGCATTTAAAAAATTGGAGTTCACAAGGATATTTAAAGGACGAAACGTGAAAATTAAAAATAAGTGGCATCATAATCTACTATTTGATAAAGTGATGGAAGGAATTGTATTTCGTAATTCGTTCTAATTCAAAATAGAAAGAAATAAAAACCAAAATTTGAAATTTCGTTTTTTAGGGCCCTCGAAGGTATTTGCAATATTTTCACATTATGGACCCCATAATATTGAGCATCCAACTGCTGAATTATGCCAGTTCAAAAAGTCCTAATAATGAATTATTATCAGAGAACAAAACGTTAGAATTCAGTCTTACCATTATTTATTTGGGTTTGTTTTATTAATATATAATTTCTAAAAAGTAATTTAAATTTCAGATCCGCATTTAAATAATTGGACTTCATAATGATATTTAAAGAACGAAACGTAGAAATCACAAATAAGCAACATCATAATCTACTACTTAATAAAGTGATGAAGAAAGTTTCTTCGTAATTCGCTATGTTTCAAAATAGAAAAAATAAAATCCAAAGTTCGAAATTTTTTTTTTTTTTTGGGGTTTTCGAAAATAATATTTGCAATATTTACACATTATTAACAAAATGCTAAAATTCAACCTAAGCATTACTTATTCCATTTTTTTATCAATACAAAATTTCTAAATAAGTAATTTAAATTTCAGATCCGCATTTAAAAAATTGGGCTTCATGATGGTATTTAAATTACGAAACATGGCAATAAAAAATAAGTAGCGTCCAGCATCATAATCTACTATTTAATAAACCGATGAAGAGAGAATTTTTCATAATTCGCTGTATTTCAAAATAGAAAAATAAATAAAAACTTCGAAATATCGTGTTTTCGGGGGTGTGCTCAACTTTGCCATTTCTAAAACTCTTAATAATGAATTATTATCAGAGCGCAAAACGGCACAATTCAGTCTAAGCATTATTTATTTGGGTTTTATTTTATTAATATAAAATTCCTAAATAAGTAATTTAAATTTCAAATCCGCATTTAGTAAATCGGGCTTCATAATGTTAGAACGAAACGTAGAAATAAAAAATAAGTAGCATCACATTCTACTATTTAATATACTGATGAAGAAATTATTTTTCATAATTCGCTATATTTCTTTGGAGGTCTTCGAAAGTATTTGCAATATTTACACATTATTATCCTCGAATTGGTCAACTTTGCCAGTACAAAAGTTTTTAAAAGGATTATTATTATCAGATAACAGAACGGTAAAATTCAATGTTAGCATTATTTATTTAGGTTTTCTTATCAACATAAAATTCCTAAATAAGTAATTTAAATTTCAGATCCGTATTTAAAAAATTGGACTTCATAATGATATTTAAAGAACGAAACGTAGAAATAAAAAATAAGTAACATCATAATCTACTACTTAACAAAGTGATGAAGAAAGTGTTTTTCGTAATTCGCTATATTTCAAAATAGAAAAAGGGAAGTTCGAAATTTCGTTTTTTTTGGGGTCTAACCCAAACTAACCCAAACTAACCCAAGTATTTGTTATATTTACACATTATGAACCCCATAATATTATTGATCATCGAATTGCTCAACTTTACCAGTTGAAAACCTCTTAATAATGAATTATTAACAGACAACAAAACGTTAAAATTCAATTTCACCATTATTTATTTGTTTTTTTATAATTTAAAATTTCTAAATAACTAATTTAAATTTCAGATCCGCATTTAAAAAATTGGGTTTCATAATAATATTTAAATAACGAAACGTGGAAATAAAATATAAGTAGCATCATAGTCCATTATGTAATAAAGTAATGACGAAAGTGTTTTTCATAATTCGCTATATTTCAAAATAGAAAAAAAATTAAAACCAAAGTTTAAAATAAATAAGTAATTTAAATTCCAGACCAAAAGTCGATATTTCGTATAATTTTTCAGCAGAGCCGAAAAATATTTGGATTTTTTGCCAATGTAAAGTTTCTAAATAAGTAATATAAATTTCAGATCCGTATTTTAAACGAAACAGGGGAATAAAGAAATACGTAGCAACATAATTTGCTGCTTGATAAAGTGATAAAGAAAAAGAAAAGAAAGTATGCCCAATATTTACAAATTATGAACGTCGTAATATTGGGCCTCTAATTGCTCAACTTTGCTAATTTACTTTAATTTTTCAGTAGTGCTTTATTTTCCAAAATTGAAAAACCCTAATAATGAATTATTATCACAGAACAAAGTGTCCAAATCCAGTCTAAGCAATCTTTATTTGGGTGTTTCATCAATATAAATTTCCAGAATAAGTAATTTAAAAACTAAATTCAAAATCAAGTTAGAAATTTAAGTTTTTTTAGTTCTTCGAAAGTATTTGTTATATTCACAATTTATGAACGCCAATAGCGCCTCTAATTGCTCAACTTTGCCAATTTACTGTAATCTTTCATTACAGCCGTACACTTACAAAAATTGAAAAATTCTAATAATGAAATATTATCACAGAACAAAACGTCGACATTCAATTGAAGCAATCTGTTATGAATATAAAATTACCGAATAAGTAATTTAAATTCCAGTTTGAAATTTTGTATTGTTGTGGCATTTGCTAAATTATTCCCAATATTTACAATTTATTAACGGCATAATATTAAACCTCTATTTGTTCGACTTTATCAATTTAATTTAATAGTTCAGTAGATCCGTACTTACAAAAATTGAAAATCCCCAAATTACTATCAGAGAACAAAACGTCTAAATCTAATTTGAGCAATATTTTTTTGAGTTTGTGGCCAATATAAAATTTCTAAATAAGTAATTTAAATTCGAAATCCGCATTTAGATTGTGTTTTTCACAATTCGATATATTTCAAAATATATAAAAAAGTCATCTTAGATCTCTAATTACTCGAGTTTCCCAATTCACCGAGCAATTCACTTTAATACTTCAGTAGAACAGTATTTACAAAAATTGAGAGTCCCCAAATAATGAATTATTATCGGAGAACAAAATGCCGAAATTCAATTTAAGCAATAGGTATTTGAATTTGTTGCCAATATAATATTTCTAATTAAGTAACTTAAATTCGAAATCAGCATTTAAATAGTGTTTTTCACAATTCGCTAGACAATTTAGTTTCCTTAAGTTCTTCGAAAGTATTCACAATGTTAATAATTTATGAATCAAGCAATATTTATTTGGATTTTACAAATATAAAATTTCCAAAAACAATTATGTGCCTCACCTTTATAAGAAGACAACTGAAGCAAAACTTCTGAAAGGGATATAAGGAATTGAGTTTTTATTTTTTAAAAGCTCTTTCTCAACTTTTGCCCCCGTTTTCGACACTTTTTAAATTTTTTTCCTTTTTTTCAATTTTTTTTCCTCAAAGACCGCGTTTCTCTAACTTTATTTTTATAATTTTTTTCTTTGTTTCGTTTTATAATACTCTTATTAAACTTTCCGAACATTTTTTTTATTATTTATTTTTTCTTATTTGGTTTCATAATACTTTCATTAACTTTTCTAACAATCTTTTGCTTTGGTTATTTTATTTTTTTTTTTCTTATTTCGTTTTTTAATACCTTTATTGGTATAATTCTCCCCTCACTGTGGCGGAGTAATCGCTTGCCAGACTTTTGATCCGAGGCTGCAGCGATATCGGCAAAAAACGGTTTTTCTGCAAAATCCTCCCTTAAATTAGAGCCCCGGTCCCCCTCATATGGTCAAAGGTAGCCCCCATGAGGCACACCTACTATAAAAATTTTGACCCCGAAGCTCTTCCCGTTCTCCCGAAATTAATTATTTTAGAGTTTTTTTTCCCCCCCCCCCCAGGATCGGATGGGAAGGGGGGGGGGGGGGGGGGGGAGTGGTACGGGATCCAGTTTACGTCTAGGATCCTCATTTTACCCGGCTACATGTCCTGGAAATTTCAACCCTCTAGCTGTACCGGAACATGCTTAATTAAAGGGGCGTTTCACTTTGATAAGCATATTTTTTGACTTTACCCTCACTAAAGAAGTTTCACTTCAATATGGACTTGATAATGATATTAAAGAACGAAGCTTCGAAATAAAGAAATAAGTAGCATCATAACCCGCTGCTTGATAATGTTATAAAGAAAGTGTTTTTAATAACTGGCTATAATGTAAAATAGCAAAAAAAACATAAATCATAGTACGAAATTTCGTTTCGAATCTATCTGGAATACTGGCATTTTGTGAATGACATAATATTGGACCTCTACTATAATTCCAAGATTCCAACTACCTAACTAATCTCTTTTGGTTTTGAAGTTTCTCATATCTACTTCATAATTTTAAACTAATGAATATCTAAGAACTATAAACGCATATCAAAATAATCTCATTCTAATCTTGGGAATAACATATCTGAGTACTGCGAATAAAAATGAATTTCGAACCGAATTGATTAATTGTAACTTAACAAGTTGAAATATTCTGATATAAATGTAAAATTCCAAAGTAAATAATATTCGTTTATGGCCGAAACAAGTAAGTTCTAAGTAATTTAAAAATGTATTGCTCCATTTTTTACTGATCTTTTTTATATCTCATGTTATATCTCATTCCAAATGTCAAAATCATTCAAAGGTTTTAGCCTTGCAGGGACGAGAATCTCCTTTGAAGAAACGTTGCTTTGTCCTTCGCTTTTATAAAGTTAAACAATATTTTTAAATACGTTTAAACAAATGAGCGAGCAATTTCTCACCAAAATAACTATCAGATAGTTGCTGCACCGACCATGGCATACACATGCCATGGTCAACTCAGAACAATTTTTAGCTTTTCGAACATTGCTCTAGTTTATATATTTAAACCCAATGAATAAAAATAAATAATGATCTTAAAGTACTTCCTTGCGTTCTGATGCAATATTAGAGGTAATAATGTTGAGATTATTTAAATGCATATATTCATATAATTGATTTAATAATCATGATCTTATTTAATGGTTTCAAAGGTTTGTTATAAACGCATTGATTTATGTAATGAGACAACAAGACATTTTCTTTTAATTGGACCTGTTTGCATATTTTAGTGAAAAGTAAACCATGGTGAAGGGAACCACAGGGCCATTTTCAAGCAGGGCCGAATTCTTAACGGATGATACAATCACCGATGGATTGAGATATAGTAGAAATGGAGGGTGCTTTGTTACTACAAAAAAGGCCATAGCTTTCGTAGTGCTTGCCTTAGCTTCATTGGGCGTTGTTGTTGTGCTTATGTATTATTATGGACCAACCACGAAATTACAACTGGTAAGGATATATATTAAGTTACAGGGAAATTGCCTGAGACTGCTGAAGTGTGTCTAAATTGTACAACAAATAGATTGACTTACCTCTAAAAATATTTCAAAATTCCTTTGTGTAAAATGAATAACTACATACAAATGTTTTAAACTGTTTCTACTGATAACGGGGTACTTACCAACATTTAGAAATCTAAATTTTGCATTGTTTAACTTAGTATAATAATATAAATGTCGAAAATCGTTTCTCAATGCTTTTTATACCAAAAAATAAACGTTACTTCTCTGATACAATCCCTGTTCCTTGTCACGTTACATTTTTAAACTTAGTAAGCTATATAACGGATTTAATGTCAAATAGCAATACATATTTATTTAAAAAATACCAACCATTTTTTAGGGACATTAATAATAAGATCAAGCATTGCACATGTATTACTGTTCCACAAAAACTTAAAAGAGTAACATAGATGAATATAAATCGCTTTTGCAGTTACTAGTTATCTTCTAAATTGGCAACTGTGCCAGTGAAGGTTCAAATATTTTTTGAAAATCTTTAGATATGATCCTACCACTGGAGGACCATGTTGTAGATAATGCCGATCACCTTCACACTGATGTACCTTTAGTCATGAATATTAATTGTGTCAATGAAGGTCAAAATATCACTCCATGTTCTTTACCTCCGAGCCTGGCATTGGAAGGGTCTGTAGAGAATATTGCGAATCACATGAACACTGTACCCATTGTGGTTTAACAAAGGATGCTCAGCTACTGCTAACCTCGCTGTATATCAAATTTTTTTAGTTTCTTCAGTCGAGGCAATATATCAGGTTGATTCCATTTACACCGATCTATCTAAGGCATTCGACAGGGTTTGTCATTCGCTTCTGATTAGGAAACTCTCAGATGATTGGAGTCACGAGTAGCTATTTAACCTGGATTGGTTCCTACCTCTCTGAACGTCGTCAACGTGTAGTGCTTTGTAGACGTCCTTCACGCGAGATTTGCGTAACATCTGGAGTTCCTCAGGGTTCACACATTGGACCGGTGCTCTTCTTGTTGTTCGTTAACGATGTCATGCCCTGTTTTGTTTGGGTCGTCCCGCGTTCTCTTATATGCGGACGACTTGAAGTTCTACAACACCGTCGCGTCGGTCTCTGTCATGCGAATGGTTTACAGTCTGATCTCAATGAATTTGCGTCCTGTTGCTCTTCTAACTTTTTGAGAATTATCGTTTCTAAGTGCAAGTCTATTAGCTTTTACAGATGAGATGTACAAATCTAGTTGTGAGCATTTACAGCATAAACTGAAACCGTGGAATCTGTCAATGATCTGGGTGTGACATTTGATTGTAAGCTATCGTTTAATCAGCATTTGGATGGTATTGTCACAGTCTATAGATATTCTAATCTATAGACGGTGGTATTGTTCTCAAGGGCATCAGATTACTTGGATTTGTGAAGCGTAACACAAAACTAATTAGTGACACTAAAGCAATAATGTGTCTATATAACTGTCTAGTCCGTAGCATCCTCGAATATTGCACAGTTATTTGGTCTCCTCATTATGCCGTCCACAGGAACAGACTTGAGCAAGTGCAAAATAAGTTTTGTAAAGTATCTATTATACATACATCGTTTCTCCTCCTCTGGACAACTATATGAGCAGGCTAATGCTATGCTGTATGAAGAGTCTCGAATATAGAAGGAATGATGTACTGCTTCTCGTCACATTTAAACTTCTGAGCAAC
>JAEQML010081073.1:0-11358 GCA_016904865.1 Pissodes strobi | reverse complement strand
TTATAATATATTAAACATATAAAAGTGTTTTTAACATAAAAATATTTCACTATGAATCTCTCTCTCTCTCTCTCTCTCTCTCTCTGTAGCTCTTAAAAACCTTGGCTGACTTCACGATACGCCTCCACTAAACTCGTTCCACCATTGCTTCTTCTGGGTGATCAACATTTAAATTTTTAAATTCGCTGTTATGTTATCTTTCCAGCGCAGTCTTCGTCTTCCCAAAGGTCTTCTTTCGACTGGTATCTCTTCCCAAATTAGTTTGACGGTTCTTTCATCCTCTAGCCTCTTAACATGGCCAGCCGATCTCAGTCTCTCTGATTTAATGATTTTGACAATATCTGGCTGATTGTATAGAACTTCCAACTCTCTGTTAGTTCGGATACGGTATCGCTGTGTTGCAGCGTCTGACTGGCCCATATATACACCGCAGAATTCTTCTTTCAGCTATTCGTAGTCTGCTTTCGTTCTGCTTAGTAATAGTCCATGTCTCACATGTATAGGTCTTATAATTGCGTGGTATATTCTTATTTTAGAGTTTCTAGAAATAAATCTGGATTTCATTATTTTTTACAATGCAAAACAACAATGGTTTCCACTTTGAATTCTGGCATCGATCTCATGCGTCATGTTATTATCAGACGTTAGGGTAGCTCCTAGGTACTTAAATTCCTGCACTCTTTCAAAATTATACCGGTCCATAGTGACATTCTGGCCTATTCTATCTCTACGTTCAATTCTTGATGTTATCATGTACTTGGTTTTAGCTTCGTTAATTTCCAGCCCAACTTTCATTGCTGCGTCTTTCAATTAAAAAAAAGTCTTCTTTTACACTTATCGTTGTATTACTCACTGTATCTAAGTCATCTGCAAATGCTAGTACCAGCCTAGGGCCCTGGTTTCTAAAAAGCAGAGTTTGAGTTTGAACTGCTCGTATAATTTTCTCGAGGGCTACATTAAAGAGAAGTGGCGAAAGTGCATCCCCCTGCTTTAGGCCATTGTTGATGGGGAAGAAAGTGGAAAGTTTCCCTTCGATCCTCACTGCACTCGTAGACCCCTCCACACAAGCCCTTGTTAAGTTAATAAGTTTGTTAGGGATGCCAAGCTCTGGCATTGCATTCCACAGATCGACTCTTAGAACGCTATCATACGCTTGCTTAAAGTCGATAAAAAGTTGATGTAGTGTGTTATTGTGTTCCCAACATTTCTCCATCATCTGTCGAATTGTAAAAATTTTATCTATAGTGGAACGGTTCTTTCTGAATTCACACTGGTAATCGCCTATTTGATGTTCTAAGTAGGGATTCAGTTTATCCAGTAGTAACAGTGAAAGTGTCTTGTAACCAGAATTTATCAGGGAAATACCACGATAGTTAGAGCAGTACATTTTGTCACCTTTCTTATGCAGAGAGACGATAACACTTTCTTTCCGTTTGGATGGTATTTTTTCTTCTTTCCATATTTGAAGAATCGCTACCCGGTGTTTTGTAGTTTTTAAGTTTAGAAATGCTTCTTGCAACTTCTTTCAACGTTGGGTCTTTTATACGGAGTTCTGCTGTATGGTAGGTGATAGCATTTCTTTCATTGGTCGTTGGTAGATTTAGGAGATGGACAAAGTATTTTCTCCAGATCTCGATTACTTCCAGTTCTAGGTTTAAATCCGGTTTTGATGCCTTTCACTTGTTGAAAGAAATTTCTATTTTGGTTCTTTCCATTGCTGCATTCTAGTTCTTCCATAATTTTCTCTTCATGTAGCCTTTTCTTTTTCCTTATAGTTGTTCGTGCTCTTGTCCTTATTTCTCTGTATTTATCAGAGTTCTGTTCGATGGGATTCTGTACTTTTCATTTTTGGCGTGCAAGATTTCCTTTGTGTAGCTGCTCTGCTCGTCAAACCAGTCTTTTCTTTTTCCTACTGTTGTTTGAGGGCATCGAGTCACTGCCATTATGATGGTGTCCCATTTTTCGTCAATGTTTGCTTGATGTTCAGAGGTTACGAGTAGTGTCCTTAAGGATTCCCGGTATTCCTGTATCCTGATTTTATCATTAAAATCGTCTACACTCCATCTTTGGACCCGTTTTGTTTTGGTGTTTTTTTTTGCTTGAGATCCTTGCTCGTAACTTAGCTCTGACAAGGAAATGATCTCCATTCGCATCCAAGCCTCCGAAACTTCTGACATCGGTTATATTACTTCCGTGCCTAGCATCGATAAGGATATGGTCAATTTGGTTTCTTGTTATTCCATCGTTAGACATCCGCGTTTGTTTGTGGATTCTTTTGTGTTCAAAAGCTCTTGATTTGACAAGGAGGTTATTGGATGCCGCAAAATCTACCAGCCCTTCCTATCATTGCATTAAAGTCTCCCAGCAATATAAGAGCGTCATGTTCTTTCTAGTTGGTTATAGAAAGCTTCCTTAGGTTCATCTTTATCTTCGATGGGTGCATGGACCGATAGCAAAGAGTAGTTATACCACTGAACTTTAAGCCTTGTGTAGCACATTCTCTCATTAATTGGTTTGAATTCGATTACAGAGCCCACCAAATCCTCACATACCACAAAATCAGTTCCGAACTCGTGTTGTTGATTTTGACTACCGCTATAAAACACAATGGATTTGCTCACTCTCTGGTTTCCTGTATCAGTCCATCGTATTTCCTGTACTGCTGTTATGTCCATATCAATCCTCTCAAGCTGTTCAAGGGTTTTTATTTCTGCTCCAGGCCGGTACCAGCTTAAAACATTCAGAGTTCCAATTTTCGTTTCCTTTTTCCATAGCTCTGGTCGTCTTTGTAGATCCGTCCGGTTCCGAGGTTTCTCGTTAGTGTTCATAACATCGGTTGTTTTACGAGGTAGGATTGTTAGCCCTACGCTCAACCTTCCTTCTTTGTCCAGGCTTAGGACCGGCAGGGGTGACTTCAGGCTTACTCAATGCGGCCCCTTTCACCTCCAGGTGGGGTTACCACGTCTAGAAGCACCAAATAATATTATTTCGAAATTTGAGGATAAGGGTATCTACGAGGGTACATCGGGAATATCCTTCAGGTCACAGTATGTCTGAAAAAAAATGTCAGCATCAGTTTAATAAAGTCAAATCAGCCTTTTAGAGCAAATGCCAACGATTTCTTTTATTGCAAGTTAGGACACTCCAACACATAGCTTCTCAAAAATCGTAATTTCGTGGGACTCACTTCAATTTTCGATCAGTTTGCTCCAGTAGTTCAAGAAGAAGAAGCAAAACAGGTTTATTATTCTTTACTTCTTGAATCCTCCCATCATACGGTATCTTAACTACCTCCTGGCGAATTTTGAACCCAATCCATTATAGTATAATTTTCCTTCGCCATTTTGTCAAGAATCTTAAAATTAAGAGTTTTGTACTCATTTAATTTTTTACTTCTTATTCTTATTAGGAGATGAAGACATAAATGAAAGAAAGCTAGGAATGTTTTTATAATATAACAAAATTATAAATGATTGCCTCGATCTTCTGATTATAATGCTTTCTCCAGTCTGAGAGGGAATATCAAAAATCAAATCAATATTGCTTACAAGAACTATATACAGAAAACTGAATCCCTTGTTAAAAGAGATCCCAAGCAATTCTGGCAGTTCATCCAACAAAAGCGCAATAAAACTCGTATTCCTAGAGCCATGACCATTGGAGATTCATACACCGAATCCCCTCAAAGCATAGTTAATTGTTTTGCTGCTTTTTTTAAAAAAGTGTGTATGCAAACTTCGACCCCTGTAGTAAATCAAGAGCACGGCCCTCAATGCATCACGGTCAACCCCTTTACGGAGAAGGAAATAAATAATTTACTTAAAAAGCTCAAAAATACACATACTGCTGGCCCTGGCAGAATTCCTTCGTTTATCTTACGTGACTGTTTTCAATGTCTTGTTCCAACTCTTCACCATATTTTTAACTGGTCAATTTCATCCAGCACCTTTCCGGATCAGTGGAAAATAGCAAAAATCAATCCTATTCTTAAGGAGGACAGCATTAATAAGGTTGAAAACTACCGGCCTATCTCTCTACTGTCCAACTTTTCAAAGGCCTTTGAGGGCTGCGTCTATAATAAATTGTTTCATCAATTGAAAATTTTAATCTCAATCAAATAACATGGCTTTTTTCTAAGTGATCTATGGTACCTAATTAATCTTACTTGCTTTTTGGAAATAGCATACCAAACCATCAATGAGAGAAAGCAGTTGGATGTAGTGTATAGCGACTTTACAAAGGCTTTTGACAAGTTGGGCCATGGCCTTTTATTGCCTCAAAAACACTCTCTCTGGGGTTTCATCAAAGCCTTGTTAACTTTTTTGTGTCATACTTGTGTAATAGAGTTCAGTTTGTTCAATACAATGGTTTCAGGTCTTATGAGTACGTTGCGACCAGTGGGGCACCTCAAGGTAGTGATCTTGCACCTTTGCTTTTTGGACAATGTCACTGTGGACGTATCTTCGGGAAGCCTGCTTTTTGCGGACGACTTGAGGATATTCAAAGTCATTAGCGATGTCACTGACTGCATTGCACTCCAGAAAGACCTCCACTTCCTGGTGCAATGGTGTCATAAAAACAATCTGCTCCTGAATATAAGTAAATGTAAAATTATGACCATCTCAAATGTAAATAGGGAAATCAATTATAATTATTCTCTTGAAAGCATGGATCTGGAACGTATAGATTCCATCAAGGACCTGGGGGTAATTATTGATTAAAAAAACTTACATTTAATGCTCACATTGACGTGGTAGTGAATTCATGTTTGAAAACACTGAGCTTTCTCATCAGATCAACCGAAGAATTTATGAACATAGACGCTATTATTACCCTCTACAATAGTTTAATTAAATCCAAGCTTCTTTATGCAGCTCTGGTATGGTTTCCTTGTTATAACGTAGATTTTTCAAGTATTTGTGCTTCAAACAGGATGGATTTTATCCTCCTAGAAGTGTTGACCAAAAACTACTTCTTATCCAATTTAATTTTCTATCCCTTAAGCAAAGATCAATATTATGTATTTAAATTGTGTAATAATTTAGTTGACGCACCTGATTTGGTCAGTCTGCTAAACTTCTTTGTCCCTCCTAGAAATACTAGACAGCAGGTCACCTTTTATTTGGAGCACAGGGCAACTAATTTAGCCAAAAATGCGCCCATTAATTTATCGAGCCTGTTCACATTTTAACTCTCTGTGCAATACACAAACCCTTGATCTTCTTAAGGATTCTGTGGCTATGTTTAAAAAGCTCATTAAACCTGTGATTTTGAGTGTATAGATCTCATGCATAATATGTAGTAATTTGCTTTTATTTTATACTAAGATTATATCATATTTATTTCTGGATCTACGATCTAGAATGAACCTTGAATTAAATGCTTTTGGTGGATCTCAATATTATGGTTGATTTTGCTACAGTCTGTCATCTTTATGCGTTTTGGTAGGTGTTGGGTTTTGATATGGCAGATGTCTTCTTAAACATTATTTTATTCTTTGGAGTCAAATTTTTATTACTTTGTGCTATAAGTTTGACTGGCTAAATCATTACCTTTCAGCTGCTGATGTAATAATTTATTTAGTATTACTTTTTGCGCTAATTGTCTTATTTTGGGATATTTATTTCCTGTTAGACAATAAACACATTTGAATTGAATTGAATAAACGTCTTTTTAACATAAACATATATCACTATGAATCTAGAAGCACGAAATAATATTATTTCGAAATTTGAGGAATACAGATATCTACAAGTGTACATCGGGAATATCCTTCAAGTCACGGTATGTTTGAAAAAAAATGTCAGCATCAGTTTAATAAAGACAAATTAGATAGCCTCTTAGAGCAAATGTCAACGATTTCTTTTATTGCAAGTTAGGACACTCCAAAACTTCTCGTTTCTCAAAAATCATAATTTCGTGGGACTCACTTCAATTTTCGATCAGTTTGCTCCAGTAGCTCGAGCAGAGGAAGCAAAACAGGTTATTATTGATTCTTTGTTGAATCTTCCCATCATACGGTATCTTAACTACTTCAGAATATCCCCCTGGCGAATTTTGAACACAATCCATTATAATATAATTTTCCTTCGCCATTTTATCAAGAATTTTAAAATTAAGATTTTTGTCCTCATTTAATTTTTTGCTTTTTATTCTTATTAGGAGTTTGAGACATAAAATGAAAGAAAGCTAGGATTGCTTTTATAATATATTAAAAATATAAACGCGTTTTTAACATAAAAATATTTCACTATGAATCTAGAAACACGAAATAATATTATTTCGAAATTTGAGGAATACGGGTATCTACGAGTGTACATCGGGAACATCCTTCAGATCACATCAGTTTAATATAGACAAATTAGCCTTTTAGAGCAAATGTCAACGATTTCTTTTATTGCAAATTAGGACACTCAAAAACTTATAGCTTCTCAAAAATCGTAATTTCGTGGGACTCACTTCAATTTTCGATCAGTTTGCTCCAGTAGTTCGAGAAGAAGAAGCGAAACTGATTATTAATCATTATTTGTTGAATCCTCCCATCATACGGTATCTTAACTACCTCAGAATTTTCCCCTGGCGAATTTTGAACACAATCCATTACAATATAATTTCCTTCGCCATTTTGTCAAGAATTTTAAAATTAAGATTTTTGTTCTCATAATTTTGTACTTTTTATTCTTATTAGGAGTTGGAGACATACATGTAAAAGCTAGGATTGTTTTAATATCTTAAATTACATTTCGATTTTATGTGAAAAATTGGAAATCCAGATCAACTGGTGAAAAACTGACAATGTTTTCGTCATCTACGCTAGCAAATTAGTTTTTCAATTTTTATAATCTGGAAAAACGTAGGATTTAAGGGGGCATATAAAAGCAATGTGTATTTAATAGGTATAGGTTTCTTATTTTCTTAGTAATTACCTACCAACTTTATTACGTTAGTATCACCTAGACTACAGTTCACTTGGGCTCTATAAACACATTTGCAGAGCTAAGCAAAAATAACAACTTCCGCCGTAAAATTTTAACATTAAATTTTCCTCTCTAATTTTCTCTTATCCGACAATCTATCATAGATTCTTATGGGTTATTTTAAGCCCCCATCAATTATTTCACATACAATATCCGCATTAAAAATTCTCCCTGTATATTCAAAATGTAAGCCTATTACGTTATGTTCTGATAAGAACCGAACATAAACACATTAAAATATTTGCAGATAAATGCAGTAAAGATTATCATATTATAATGTTTATTTGAACTGCTAAGTTTAATTTATTCTAAGCAAGTATTTGATTAGAAAAAATAAATAAATGCCTTTTAAGAAAATTATCAGGATCAGTACGAAAGTGAATCTAGTCATGTCGCTTTCACATCAATAATTTTTTAATTTTGTATTAATTGGCTCGTTACTAATGTGCATTAGATATCTTTAATAATAATGGTTTTGAAAGTGTTAAGAAGACTTCAAATTCCTTGCAGATATTATGCGAAATCGCATTACACGGTGTTGCCGGCTGATACGTTCGAGGGGAGAATTATAACAAGATCGAAAATAATTCAGAAAGAAACTGATCGGGAACCTGTGAAATATGGGGGAAGATATATCGTAACAATGTTGCCAGGTAAGGAAAATTAATAGAAATATAGGTACCGTATAATCGGACTCACTGGACTAATACTTGGTTACTTACCATCCAGATACTTTCATGAAGTTTTATATTAATTAAGTATAGGCAATTTGAGAAAGTTTAAAGAGAAAACCCTAATGTTATAGCAAAAAAATATATAATTAATAAAGTAATTCAGTTACAGTATCTAGAAAATTAGTACCTAACTGTGCAATAACCTAAATAATTTTTAGAAGTATCTCTGCTCAAATATTTACGGTTTGTGCGGTTATACTCAAGTTAGTTTGGGTTAAAAAGCAAAAATCTGTTGCTAGAACTGATATTTTTCTTTATTAAAGACTCTGAGCAGCTACATGCATTGGTTAGCTATAGATACTTTTATTGAGTATTTATTCGTTTTTTTTTTACTTGGGTTAGTTAAATTAGTTTGGGTTCAAAGCAAAAATTGGTCGTTGGAATTCATATTTTTCTTTAGTAAAAAAGTAAACTCAAATGCAATATCTAGAGTATTTGAGAGCTAAGGTATCTATATTAACTTATCTAGATCCTTTTTAAAAGTATTTTTTAGAGTTTTAGTTGGGTTCATAGCCAAAATCGTCACTAGAGGTCATATTTCTTTAGTAAAGTATACTCAAGTGTATTATATCGAGTATTCGAGAACTAAAGTGCCTATTTACTTAAAGTTTTTAGATACTTTTTAAAATTATCTTTTAGAATTCTGTTCATACATTTAAGATTCATTCGGATTTTCTAACTTTGGGCAGCCAAAATCGTCACTAGAGCACATATTTGTTTAATAAACTAAAGTATCTAGATACTTTTTAAAAGTATCTGTTATAGTTCTGTTCATAAATTTCAGGTTCATTTCGATTATTTTGAGTTTGGTTGGGTTCATAGCAAAAATCGTCATTAGAGCACATATTTGTTCAATAAAGTAAACTCAAGTGCATTATCTAGATATAGAGTATTTGGGAACTAAAGTATCTATTATCTAGATACTTCTTAAAAGCATCTTTTAGAGTTATGTTCACAAATTTAAGGCTCATTCGGATGTTCTTAAGTTTGGTTGGGTTCAGGGCAAAAATCATCATTAAATCACATATTTCTTTAATGGAGTAAACTCAAGTGCATTGAGTATTTGAGAACTAAAGTGTCTATTTGCTTAAAGTATATATACTTTTTAAAAGTATCTTTTAGAGTTCTATTCATAAATTTAAGGTTCATTCGGATTTTCTTGAGTTTGGTTGGGTTCATAGCAAAAATCGTTACTAGAGCACATATTTCTTTAATAAAGTAAACTCAAGTGCAGTATCTAGATATCTAGTATTTAAGAACTAAAGTATCTATTTACTTAAAGTATCTTTAAGAGTTCTGCTCATAAATTTAAGATTCATTCGAATTTTCTTGAGTTTGGTTGAGTTCATGACAAAAATCGTCACTAGAGCACATATTTCTATAATAGAGTAAACTCAAGTGCAGAGTTCTGTTCATAAATTTGATTCATTCGGATTTTCCTAAGTTTGGTTGGATTCATGGCAAATATCGGCACTAGAGCACATATTTCTTTAATAGAGTAAACTCAAGTACATTATCTAGATATCTAGTATTTGAGAACTAAAATATCTACTTACTCAAAGTATCTACATACTTTTTAAAAGTATCTTTTAGAGTTCTGTTCATAAATTTAAGGTCCATTACGGATTTTCTTGAGTTTCGTTGGGTTCATAGCAAAATTCGAGTATTTCAGAACCAAAGTATTTAGTTACTTAAAGTTTCTAGATACTTGCTAAATGTAACTTTTAGTGTTCTGTTCATAAATTTAAGGTTTGTTTCAATTTTGGTTGGTTTCACCGCAAAAATCGCCGTTAGAACTGATACTCTCTTCTTTAGTACAGTAAACTCGGTGCCTTATCTTATCTAGATACTTTCATCGAGTATTTGAAAATTAAATTATTTTTGCGAATAAATATCTATAGATACTTTTTAAAAGTATCTTTTAGAGCTCTGTTAAGAAATGTACAGTTTAATCGAAAATTCCGATTGCCAAAATGTACACACAAAATAATATTCTCTTGCCACATATGAAAGTCAATATGCTCTTGAAATAACGTCAATTCCCTCAATTTGAGAACTCTTTTCTATGTGCGTATCTGCTGCCTTTAAGTAGGTACTTAGACACTTTTACTTGAAACGCACTACAAGTATTTTGCCACAAAGGATCTATTTTCTTAGAATTTCTAGATACCAATAACCCATGCTATAAAGTAACCAGATTGTAAAATTATCTTCCACGGTTCTGTTCAGAATTTTTCGGTTGACTCCGTTTTACTTTGGGTTAGTTTCGGTTACATAAGTCTTTCAAAGAGATGCAAAAAATGTTAAATGTGTCTGCAAAATTTATAATATGAACTGATAAAGAATAAAACAAACATTAAATATAACGAATAAATCTGAAGACAGTTACAAATTTTCGAAGCAAAAAACTTCTTGATAAAAATGTACCTTTTGCATCCAGTATAGGTACTTTTTCAGGTTAAGAACTACCATTTTAGAACACCTCGGCACGGGATGGGTTCCACGTCTAGATACTTTTGTAAAAATCTGTCTAAAATATCTAGATACTTTTTAAATGTATCTTCCACAGTTCTGTTATTTGGATTACTAGGGATACTTACATGTATCTAAAAGAAATATAAAATAATTTAAAAATTGAAAAAGACAAAGAGGAACAAAACTCTGAAGACATTATATTGAGAATTTTGTTTTTTAAAATGCCTAGAACGGAAGATTCAGGAAAAAGTTATTACATGAAAATATTTTAACTTGTAATTTTTAAACGAATATTTTTCAAATGGCATTTAATTTATATGTGCAAATTTTTTGCTATTTTGATAAATTCCACATTCTGTTCTTTTATGTTATCTCTTATTATTAGCAGATTATTCATATTATCTTATGTTGTTATGTTTATTTTTAATACACTCCTGGCATTATAGGATTTTGAGGTACTTGTCAAGAGTACTTAGGTATTTACAATTACTTGATCAGTCAAGTGCTTTACATTATATCAGTATTTTTGCAAACACAATAAAATTCACATTATTTTTGTATATCAATATTTATTTGTTCAATTTTGACGTTTTAGAACATAACAATTATACTGTGTCCAAAGAAGACGATAAAATAATAAAAGATTTAATTATTCTACGACAGTACGTTTTTTTACTCACTTTCCCGCACGTAATTTAGTTTTGAAAGCGTCCCTTTCTCGCAACAGTGCGGATAGTACATATATGCAAATTTGAAACTTAATAAATATTTTACTAATTTTATCTAACAAATTATTACTATTCTCATTTGTTTTTATTTTAATAGGTGACTCTAGAAAATAATTATTTTCCTAACTCATGCGGAAAGCGTCTTTGCCGCACGCGACGCCAACGACCCTTGAATGCGGAGTATGGGCCAACAGCAGACCTAATTATAACTATTACTGAGATAAATGTAATTCTTAATAAAAACGTTTCTCGTTTATACAGAATGGCCGAAAATTATGGAAACGTGAATTTCATCTAGCTTTTTACAAGCGTCAAAATCTAAATCTGGATTCACAACATTTTCCCCCCAAAATTAATAATAATACTATTTTTTGTAATGTGTTCTCAAGAGAGAGGTCAAAAACAGCAACAATTCCTCGAAAAAATATCGTTTATTTATGTTGT
>JAEQML010081072.1:0-11358 GCA_016904865.1 Pissodes strobi | reverse complement strand
TTAAGAACTACGCACAGTCTCGAGCGATTGCTTTGGATATTTCGAAGGCATTCGATAGTTTGGCATGACGTCTTGCTCAACAAACTGCCGTCCTTCGGACTGCCAGCCTCTCTCTGCAGCTGGTTTCCCAGTTTCCTTAAGAACCGATATATATTGCAGTTGATGAACACATCTCAGATACATTCACCATTAACGCGGGCATGCCTCAGGGCGCATTACTTTCATCAACTCTATTCCTCATCTGTATTAATGACCTGAATGTGAATGTGTCTGAGATGTGTCCATCAACTACAACGTGCACAGATCGTTTCTTAACGAAATTGGCAAGTCAGCTGCAGAGAGAGGCTGACCGTACGAAGGACGACAGTTTGTTGAGCAATCCTTCATGACAAACCCTGTCGAATGCTTTCGAAATATCCAACGCAATCGCTCGAGATTCTCAGTAGTTCTCAATTGTCCTATTCCATATATAAGTGACATAGCTCAATATATCTCCTGCCGATCTCTCTTTGCGAAAGCCGTATTGGTTATCGGTAATTAATCTGACTACACGTTCCATGGCTTTGGAGATTATTGGAAGCAATGCAACTATTGTATAGCAATGCAACTATTGTATAGATAAACCATATTTGCGTCTATGTTCCACATTTGCAATAGCATTCCATATTTCACGATTGATTCTTGTATATATGTATATAAATTACAAACTTCATTACTATTGTATGTTATGTATATAATTTCGATATGGCTAAAGAGCCATCCATCTAATATGTTTATTGCAATCAAATCACATGCTTTTCTTTCGCCCAAGGTTGCAAAATTAAACCTTCTTGAAAAACGCGAAGGCGAATCCACCAAACTCCCTTCTTATCTTAACTTAAAAGGTAGGTTGCGGCAATATTTGTTTTTGTCAAATTGGTTATATGCCATCTTACCTAGTTAGATGAATGTCTTAATCGGTTAGTTGGGGTTAGTCATGGTCCATATGTTCAAAGAAGCTTAAATTCCTTAAGTTAGATTTTGTATAAACGCTGATGTCATAATACTCATTTTATTAAAAGCTTAACTTCCATTGTTACGGGTGAAAATTCTCTTACTTATAAAGGTTATTTTGGGGAGGAATATCGACTTGGTCGACCATCTCTATTGTCTTTTCTCGATAAGTTCATACCTGTCTAGGGTTTCTGACAGGTAGTATTTTGATTGATATATGAGGATTTTTAGTTGAATGTCAGCTGATAGTGATTGACGTGGTTAGAGATTTGTTTCCGATATTTTGATCCAGTAGGAGGAGAGGAAACAGAAGAGAAACTGTTGTTAATGATTTTGGAAGGCTTTTGTTTAATCATCATTAGCCAAAGAAGTTCCCTTGGGTAGAGAGGTATTCCTAGAGGAGTGTCCTCATTTTGCACACGAAGTAGACTGGAAGTCGATTAGGGCTCCGGAGGAAAGGTCAGTTGCGTGGGAATTAAGTCTTAGCAACCGCCGTAAAGGCAATATAGACCATTGTCCTTCTCAAGATACCCAGGAAGTTTTGGTAAACCCCTAGTTTTGGGTAAGTGATTCCAAGTTGTTCGAATGTAGAATTTCAAGTAGATAGGTATTTGAGTCAGAGTTTGGCATTTCTGTAAATTTCGTGTTATGTTGTTATGGTTAAATTTACGCTTTTAGGGTTTTTTGGAGCTGGATTTTTTTGAAGCTGGTTTTTAGAGCTAGTTTTTGGAAATGGTTTTAGTAGATATAGTCTACGGTGGAGTTCCGGTAGCGCTTCGTTGCGGGGTTCTATGACTGTTTTCCTGTAGATCAGAAAGAGCCAATTTTACATGGAAACTGGTTAATCAGCATTGTTTTGACATACAGAGAAGAATGATGGCTAATTCTCGGATATAACCTCGAGAGTGTGACGCTGTTACACGAGATAAGTCTAATTTTATATTTATATTACTACACTTGGACAGTACTATTGTGCCAGGAATATTTAATACTTTGCATAGACTTTTAAATTTTACACAGAATCTAGTACTCGATCATTTTTCAAAAACTGTTGATTAATTTCTTTAGTAAGTAATAGCATACAGCATAATCTACTGAAGTATACATATTTAAACACCCTTTTGTGAAGTGTTCTACGCTAGCTTAGAAACATTACTTACTTCCTACGGGTGCTAGATTTATGGACTATCTCTAGTACATTTTATATCCGAGGAAGTTAATCCATTTTATTTTCTTTTACTTTAATTTTGGCTTTGACAATCGAACATAACATTGTTTCCTTTTTGAGGAATACGTTCTCTTGTTGAAACTTGCAACTTGGGTTTTTGCAAAGGCTAGAAGTGAACTTTCAAAATTTTATAACCTTTCATTTGATACCTTCAAATATTTTACATCAAACTATCAAGGTTGACTAGGGGGTGTGTCTAGTCAGTCAGTAGACTGGGTCATTTGGAAATTTGGAAATTTCATTACTTTCTAACCAGGGAAACTACTTAATAGGTTAGAGGAGCTTGCTATATTTTACTATTCAAAATAAAGTATTGGCCTCAAATATTTGGTATTATTTAGAGTGTGTGTGAGTATGTACATGTTGAATGGTCACCAAGCAGATAGCGTAGTCTTCGACAGGTAATTGTTTGTGTATTTCGACATTAGAATTTGAACTTAGTTTCTTTTTATTTTCCGGTTTTTGTTCTGTGTCCGTTTAACATCGATAGGGCTTGCCAACAAAAGTAAACTTGGTGGCGTCCAACCCCGACTTGGACTATTACTTATTTTGATTCAATTCCTTATTTAGTTACAACATTACGGAACTTGATATGGGGAAAAGATAGTTCGAACCAATATTGAGTGATATATCGTGTATGATCAACTTACTAATACTAACCCAAACTAATAATACGTTGTATTAGTCATCGCCCCTCGTATATTATTATATCTACAACATTCTCTATAACGATGATTACAGAGGGATATTGCTATTGGCGAGATATCCTATTTCATTGGCCACTGCTAAATTTCAAACAATGTTATAGTTTTCGTCTGCGTCTCGCCGTGTCAGACCGAATATAATCGCACTCACTCGCACTTGCTGTAGTGTCAACGTGGACATATTATATGGGAGGGACTATTGCGTGCAACCGTGGTGGAAGGATTATAATATTTAAGGAAATACTGAATGGCTGTAACAATAATAGTGTTATTGCCACGAAATGCGCCTGGAGACGCCCGTCTTTCTTTAACCTCGTTTCGTTTCTAGAATTCCGTCGGGCTGTAAATTGCGTCTTATTAAATTGTAGATATTGGAGAAGTATTCTGAATTATTATAAAAAATTCTACGCGACGGATATTTGAATATACCACGCGAGTTTAGTATAATATATATAATTTGACATTATTAAGAAATAGTAAGTAATAGATTAGAAGAGTAATAGTATATAACAGTAAAATCGTAAGAATATTATTAATGCAATAATAATCTTTATATCAGTATGGTTATTTGGAGACCATTTGAAAGTCTCACCAGAGATAAATAGAATGTTAATCCTGTATCTAGTTTTTTGGAGTGTAATCAAGAATATAAAAGCAAAGATTTACATGTGGAGTACCAACACCTAATTCTAAATATATATGAGTACCTCAAAATAGAAAATGAACAAAGTTTGGACAAACATATTATTATAAGAATAAAATTAATGAACTTATCAAATTATCAGTATCAACAATTTATCATTGTATTAAGCAAAGAAATGTAACGCCTGTGTCCTGTGTGCCGACTACTGCTTTTCAGTTCAAACTGACTTTAAATTTACTATACATGATCTAGGGACATTGTTGCGGATATTACATTACGTCATTACTACATGTTATTAAACTAACTATTTGTGTGAATTTTGTGGTACAAAAATAATAAATAATACTATGCCGATCCTGATTAATCACTACGATCAAGCATTTCAACTGATTTATATTATAGCTCTAATTCGGTGAACATTTATGTGGAATCTTTCGTCTTACTCTATTTCTAATATTTTATAACGAATACTCACCCCTCCTGCTCTATGATAATTCGAATAGAATCTAGATACCATAATGGACGATACGACGAGAATATAGATGAACAGAATGAGATGCACGGCAAACTGGAACTTAAGTACTCCGTTTATAGAGTGTCCCGCCTCGGTCAAACTTAAGATGAATATCACCAACGAAACTATTATCCCTATAATTGTGCCCGCATAAAAGGCATCTATGTGAGTATTGGTCCAGCCGCGCACTGCCACCAGAATTATTGCTATAAGGCATGTTATCTAAAAATAATAACAAGAATGGTTATTTCAATTCATATATCAAGAGAAGGTGAAGGAATGCACCACCATGTTTTTGCATGTTGTGCTATGTTTTAAAAATAATTTGTTATGTAGCCCGGGAGGGCTAAGGAAAATGTCAAGGGAAATTAAGAGTTATTTAAACACACTTCATGCTCAACAAAAAGAAACTAAGCAAGTGCTAACCAAAACTAACCCAAAATATGAAAAGCGTGCATATTTACATTACAGTCGCGCTATAAAATTTGCGATCTCGTACGTCCGATACGAATAAGCGACGCGACGGGGCCACAGCCCGTGCAGGACACTAGCTCAGACGATCGATATCCCACTGAAAAAATTGTATACAAAAGGAACTAACATGCTCAAAAATGCATTTTTTGTCTTCGTTCGAACCATTTAAGATTTCGGCAAATTTTGGTACCTCCGCAATGCAGAATTCCAGTTAAATAACGCCGCCTGGCTTGGCTAACTCCAATCCGGTCAGTCAATGTTGTTTACGTTTCTTCACTCCACACATTTGTATAGGACTTTTTGAGAAAAGTAGAAATGTGAAAGCCTGGTTCAGGTGGCAAGGCTCTCGTTCGCTATTTATTATTTTTTGAATTAGTTAGTTTTTTGTCATGCCTTGGGTTAGTTTTTATTGGTTGCGCCCCGCAGCGAGCGGAGAGCATTGCATGAATACAAATGCGTGAAGTGAAAAAACGTAAGCATTGACGGGCGGGGCTAGTGTAACACACGTGCTTATCTAGCCAATCAGTCGGCGTTATTTAACTGGGGTTCTTTAACGTGGAGGCTTCCTAAACACGTAAACGGGTACCTTAACAACCAAACTTAAAACTTTAGGTTATCACTTAAGCTCAGATAAACCTACACCAACGCATGAAATAAGAATTCGTTTAAAGCTCCGCCTCCTTGGGATGGCCAGCCATCCCAAGAAATAGTCAGGGCAAGCTCTAGTGTGATTCTAAACGCGAGCCACGCGGTTTAGTCCGAGAGCGTTTCGAAAAATAATGGATCTTTATTTTATTTTTGTTAAAATGCCTGGTTGTAAGTGCCTTTATTTGAATTGTTCTACTAGAAGCGGTGGCGATAAATCATTATTTAAATTACCCCGCGATCCTAAAAGGTATGTATAAATGTTGTTTAATGCACATTCCAGCACACTTATTTCCAAAATTATTGCATATTCTAAAATCGAATGAGCACGAGATTCAATTAAATCTGAAAACCGGCAGAAACAATGTTATAGTTAAATATTTTTTAAATCCAACTAATGTTATACAGTGTCCGCCAGAATATTGGCCACATATGGGAAAATTTTTTATTATTATGATATCGGAGCTATTGTTTTAACCAATCAATTCTGCATGTCTGACAATCTAAAAATGCATTTTAACATTGAAAATGTTTCTGTTTTCCTAGTATAGGGCCTCAAATCGTGAAAAAGTGCATGCTACATTTGCCACATTCATGACGTCATACGCGTGAAAGATCGTGTTATTTTGTTTATTTAAACCTAAATTTGATTATAACGTATCGGAATCGGTTCAAATGACTAAAATAAATTGGAACATTAGTTCCAATTTTAACCGACAGTTTGTTGAACGACTAACCAAAGGCACCAAAACGGGCTAAAACGTATCGGAACCGAACAGGTTACAAAAATTGAAGTAAGTTAAAACTAATCAAAACGAACCGACTTTTTGCGGCTATCCAAAACTAACCGAAAACATTAAAATTGATTATAACGTGTCGGAACCGGTTCAAATAATTAAAATAAAATGGAACTAACTGAAACTAACCATAAGCGCTAAAACGGGCTAAAACCTATCGGAACAGATTACAAAAATTAAAGTAAGTTAAAATTAACCAAAATCAACCGAATTTTGGCGACTAACAAAAACAAACCACAAACATTAAATTTGATTATAACGTATCGGAAATTGTTCAAGTGACTAAAATAATTTGGAACTAACTGAAAGTAACCGAAAGTTGATTGAATGACTAACCAAAACCAACCAAAGTTAACTAAAAGCACCAAAACGGACTAAAACTTATCAGAACAGATTACAAAAGTAAAGCTGATTGAATGACTAACCAAAACTAATCAAAAGTAACCATAAACACCAAAAAGGGCTAAACCTATCGTAACTAATTAAATGTATTAAAATAAGTAACTAACCCAAACTAACCCAAATTAACCGAAGTTTGGCGATTATCTAAAATAAACCAAATACGTTTAAATTGGTTATAACGTATCGGAACCTGTTCAATTGACTAAAAATAAATTGGAACTGGCTGAAAGTAACTGAATGTTGATTGAATGACTAACCAAAACTAACCAAAAGTAACTAAAAGCACCCAAACGTGCTAAAACGTATCGAAATAGATTAAAACTATGGAAGTAAGTTAAAACTAATACAAATTAACCGAATTTTGCTGATTAACCAAAAACACTTAAATTGGGTATAACGTATGGGAACTGGTTCAAACGACTAAAATAAATTAAAGCTAACTGAAATTTAGCCTTTTTAGATGCTTTTGTTCACTTTTAGTTAGTCGTTTAACCAACTTTCGGTTAATTTTAGTTAGTTTTAATATATTTTAGTCATTTGAACCGGCTCCTATAAGTTATTATCAATTTTAGTTTTTTTTGTTAGTTTTGGTTAGTCATTCAATCAACTTTCGGTTACTTTCGGTTAGTTCTAATTTATTTTCGTTATTTGAATCGGTTGCGATACGTTATACCCAGTTTAAATGTTTGTAAGTTAGTCGCCAGACTTCGGTTAAATTCATCTTAATCTAATATTTGTATTCAGTGCCGATACGTTTTAGCCTTTTTTTGGTACTTTTGGATACTCTTGGTTAGTTTTGGTTAGTCGTTCGATCAGTTTTCAGTTGATTTCAGTTCATTTTAAATTATTTTAGTAATTTGAACCTGTTCCGATACATTATAACCAATTTTGTTGTTTTTGGCATTAGTCGCCAATATTCCGTTAATTTGGGTTAGTTTTAACTTACTTTATTATTTTGAATCTGTTCCGATACAATTTAGCCCGTTTTGGTGCTTTTATTTGCTTTTGGTTAGTTTTGGTTAGTTATTCAATCAACTTTCGGTTACTTTTAGCTAATTTATATTAGTTGTTTGAATCGGTCCCGATTTGTTTTAATCAAATTTAATGTTTTTGGTTAGTTTTGTTAGTCCATAAAATTTGGCTCGTTTTGCTTAGTTTTAACTTATTTTAATGTTTGTAACTTGTTCCGATACGTTTTAGCCCGTTTTGGTTACTTTCGGCTAGTTTTAGTTAGTTGTTCTTCAATCATCTTTCGGTTAGTTTCAGTTAGTTCCAATTTATTTTAGTCATTTGAACGGATTCCGATACCTTATGATCAAATTTAAGTTTAAATAAACAAACTAACACGATCTCTCACGCGTATGACGTCATGTGGCAAATGTAGCATGTACTTTTTCACTCTTTGAGGCCCTATATTAGGATAATAGAAACATTTTCAATATTAAAATAGCCTTAAATCGGCATACATTAAAGCGTATTAAGGGAATTTCTGTAAAAAATTCAGAGCAGCCATAATAACACACGATTTCGATGACTGCCTGTTGGGAAAAAAGAAACTGAATGGCTATTGCAATTTTTTATTTTTCCTGAACCAGTCCACCAACAAAACACGTTTTCATTTAATTGGTGCAGACCAACTATTTTAATTTTGAAGAACAATAATTATTCTATAATCATACCCAGATTATTTGGTGCAGGCCGCGTATAACCGCCATGCCAAGGTTAAAGTTGGCTGGCGAGAAATTTGCCGATCTTTTGCATCTGGTGTGGGTTTATCTGGGACTTAAGTTTAAAGTTTTTAAAATCTACCAAGTAGTTACCGACAACAATAATGCTTATAATTATTTTATTGTTCATGAGTATATTTACAAAGTACGGTTTTCTAAATGAGCTTATTTTGTAATTTTTATGAGTGTAGTGACTGGTTGTGAAGTTATTGTTTTTACCCTGTATATAGACATAGTACAAAAGGAAAATGAATACTTACTATTTCGCATAATTTCAAAATGCCTAATATGGATTTAGCATGCGAGGGACCATACACAACTTCCTAAAAAAAGATAATAAATTATTAATTCATTGTACAGGGTGTCCATTTGATATGCCTCTGGACAACAGCCGAAGTGGCCTTATTCTAAAGGTTACAACTGAGGTGGAGTAATAGGCAACAATTTGATAAACATGAATTCTCCATTCGACACGTAAACTAAAAAAATCTCTTCAAATGAAATCTCATGTGTTTAATGGAACACCATACAGGGTGTCCACCACAAATGGACCTTACTTTTAATTTCTCGAGTAAAAGTCATTCTTCATAAAAAATTTGCCTTTAAAAAAATAAGATTTGTCATTAGAAAATTGATTGCGAATGGATTTTTACAATAAAAAATTATGAAAACGGTCACCCACTTAAAAGTGCGACTGGTAGCAAGAGGTTTTAGTCCAAAAGATTTACTTGACTATGCCGAAACTTTTGCCCCAGTTTCCAAAATATCAACAATCAGATTTTTATTAAACCCGCCGAAGCCTGTCCCAAGCCAGGTTGAAAAAGGGTGAGGGGAAGGAGTAAAACCTTACAAAAAAAACCAGGGTTCATCTGGCCCGGATGATAGCACCCTGTAAGGGCCCCTGCCAGGGTACGGCGAAGCTGCTGCCTTGCAGTTTTCGGCGTTGGATCGCCAAAGGCTAGAGGAAGATAACCTTGACCAAAAATTCCCGATCCGCCAGGTTGGCGGTTAAGGCAACGGGCCAGCTCCCCGTTCCTCGTAAAAAACAGAAATCAGCTAAAACTCCCAGTACTCAGTCTCGGAACGTAGATAGAGTAAAACGGAAGCGACCACGGCAAAGGATAAAGGACATGATATTTGGAACATGGAATGTTCAGGGACTGTGAGGGAAGACGGAGAACATCGTTAGAACACTGGAATTGAGGAAAATAGATATCGCCGTCCTTACAGAAACTAAAAGAAAAGGCAACGGACTCGATCATTCTGGAGACTAGATACAAATCTACAGCGGGGTACCACAGAATGAGAGAGCATCCAAAGGAGTATCAATTTTGATCAGGAAGAAGTATGAGAGTAAAATCACCACATGGGAGACAATAAATGCGAGAATTGCAACAGCAAACCTATCGCTAAAAGGCCACTGGGTATCTATTATTGCTCTATATGGCCCAAATGAAGACGCCACACAGTCAGATAAAGATGCGTTCTATGATCAACTGAATAGAGTGCTATTAAACATGGGTGATCAAAGAGAAATCCTACTTCTTGGAGACCTAAATGCTAAAGTGGGTAGAAGGAATAACAGCAAGATAATTGGGAGACACAGCGAAGATACTCTCAACAACAATGGTCAAAGACTGATGGAAATATGTCAACAATATGAACTAAAAGTTTTGAATGGATTCTTCCAACACAAAAATATCCACAAGTATACATGGCACCAAGAAACAAGACAGCTTAAATCCATAATTGACTATATCATTGTAAAACAGAACACCAAATTGAAGATACAGGACACGAGAGTACATAGAGGAATGGAATGCGGGTCTGACCATTATTTTATAGGTGCAAAAATACAGATTCCTTTCATCAACAACAAAAGGGAAACGGAAAACACAACGAACAATACAGAAGTAGAACAAAAAAAATACAACATAGGAGGACTCTATGACAACATCACAAAAAATCTGTTTCAGAACCGACTAGACAACAAACTAAAAGAGGAATACCTCCTAAAAGAGACAAATCAGTTATATAAACACATCATAGTGTTTATGGAAAACTACTTAAAACTATAGTAGTTATATGGCCCTGATGAAATCGAGGAACAAGCAGGCTTCCGAGCAGGCCGGTCCTCCATAGACCACATTTTTAGCTTAGTGCAGCTGAACGAGAAAAGAGTGGCGAGGAATAGAGAAATACATCTTTTGTTCGTTGACCTAGCAAAGGCATATGATATAGTCCCAATCCAAAAACTATGGCAGGTACTAGAAAAATCACCTATCAACAATACCGTAATAACAGCAATTCAACAACTCAACGGCAATGCCAAATCTCGAATGAAGATCGGAAATAACTTATCAGAAGACGTTCTAGTCTCAAACGGCCTCCGACAGGGTTGCTGTTTTCCCCGACTCTATTTAGAATCTATTTGAATGAAGCTCTGAGGAAATGGAGAAAGGCATGTAGCGGAATGGGAGTAGAAATAAACGATAATGCAAATCTATACACCCTCCATTTTGCAGATGACCAGATCGTCGTGGCTCAAGAAAATGAAGATTTGGAATTTATGACGAGAAGCCTTTTTAAAGAATACTCCGAATGGGGACTGACAGTAAACTGTAACAAAACCAAATATATGTGTGTACGCAGCGAAACACAGGATCTGGAGATGGAAGATGGTAATATTGTAAGCTCATGTGAAGAATATTACTACCTGGGCACCAAGGTAGAAAACAGTGGACGAACAGAGAGGGAAATAGAAGACCGAATAGTCAAGGGGAAAATGTTATAGGATGTCTCAACTCCATACTGTGGTCAACTCACATCTCCAAGGATAGAAAAATACTTCTATACAACTCTATTTTTAGAAGCGTAGTTCTCTATGGCTGCGAAGCCTGGCAAATGAGTAAAACTCTGGAACGCAGACTACTTGCGCTGGAAATGAAGTTCTGGCGCAGAGCGGCCGTAAAATCTAGAATGGACCGAGTAAATAACCAGCGAATTAGAGAAATCATGGGCATACAAAAAACAATCCTGGAAGAAATAGATCAACGACAATAATTAATATGGTATGGCCACGTAGAAAGAATGGGTGAAGAAAGACTCCCTAAGCAGATTTTGAACTGGCCCCCTTCCGAAAGAAGAAAGACAGGAAGACCGAAAATCACATGGATTGATGGAATACGCAGAGCCATGTCAGAAAGAAACCTCCATCCAGGAGACTGGGAA
>JAEQML010081071.1:0-11358 GCA_016904865.1 Pissodes strobi | reverse complement strand
GAATGTGTGAAAGTAGTTAGAAGTTGTATATATTTATCATATTTAATGCAAATTAAGTATTGCATTATTAAAGTACGTAATACCGAAAATACCTGTTTCAATTCACAACCTATGTATAAAACCCCCACCACCCTATTTTGATACAGTCCACTAATTAATGTGGTTAATTATACAGTTAATTACCACCCCCACCTTTATGGTAATAAATGATTAAAAAAATTAATTGTTTATCCCGACCACATGATACATGCGAAATAGTTAGCATGGCGTTCTACAATTACATTTTCCCAAATCTAACTTCTAGATATCTAGTATAAATTAGAAAGTCCAAGTAGCCAATGTCACAGGTTCAGTTGACGAAATATAAACAGCAACGGATTAAGAGGGTTAGGAAGTGTAGAAAACCTTCACCTGGATTAATTTGTCATTGAAAAACTGACGGGCGACATAAAAAATATATTATTAATTGGCTGTGCCTGACAACGTTGGGTAAACATTTACAATTGAAAGTGTAATTGAATATCTCAAGATCAACCAGGGAGATAAATACCAGTATTTTTAATATCAAATGCAGCTGAATACATATTAATTAATCTTGCCAATTATTGAAATTTGTAAAATGTATCGTCATTTTTTCCCTAGAGTATATCTGGTGACCACAACGAAGTCGTATACGAAGTTCTCAACATGGAAACCTCCGGAGAGCTGGACAGAAATTTACTGAATCTCAACTTAAACTTGTCGAGCCTAATTCAATCGCCCAGTATTACCTCTATTGATACTCTAACGCCAAAGGAAGAATACCATTCTGGTATGTATTATAGTTGCTTCATTAGTATTTAATATTTTTTTCTGTAGGTTAATTGTAAAAATTCGTAGTTCTCTGACAGCATGTTCTAATCGGTGGTTCCCCAAGCGCGAGTAAGTCCTAAAAGAGTTGCAGTGATATTTTAAATTAGGTAAAAGTGTTAAAAGTTGCCCAAAAAAAACGTATTCGTCAAATGGTTTGCGAACCACTGTCTTCAACTTAATAAATCTTTTTTTTTTCGTAGATGGAGATGAGCCCTTAGTTAGTGGAACTGGCCTGGTATCAAAAGATTGTGCTGAAGACGTTCTAGAATCGTGGGCCGACCTCCTCGCCAAGTGGAAACAAACGCAGCAACGACCAAAGCAGGTATTTTTAGCGTTCCTCCTCCCTATTTGTTTCATTTTCATGCTACTAAACCATTCCGATGTGTGCAATTTTTATTAGGAATTGAGACAGGCCTCGTGAAGTGTCCTGGTATAAACCATATATGAAAAAGGTTAAACAATGCATTTCAAAACGTACTCGTACAAGAAAGTAAATTCTGACTTTAAAAAATTCTTCATTTGCAGTGACGCCTCATTAAATTTTTGATGCCTTTATTTAATTGTCTTCAGGAAGAGATATCATGTGCTTTTTTTGTTGACAGTTAGCCAGTTTGGTGAAACTTGGCATTCCCGAAGCGCTAAGAGGCGAAGTCTGGCAACGATTGGCTGGCGTGGAGGAAAGTACCGCGATGATGGAACAGTATAGGGTATTAATCACAAGGGTAAGTTAGCTTTTTTTCGTTGGGTCGTGACGTGCAATAAAAAGATGATTTACTTTATTTTTGGTACTACGCATTTTGACTAATCAGTCATGTTTTTTCTTTATTATTTCAGGAATCCTCTTGTGAAAACGTTATCCAACGTGACATCGCCCGTACGTTTCCCGCTCACGATTTCTTCAAAGAAGCCGGAGGTTTGGGTCAAGACTCGTTATACAGGTAAAGCTGATTTCTAGATGTGAATTGACAGCAACAGTATTTCATATCATTTATCAGTTATAATATGATTGAGTAATATGTATAGTTTGTTTTTCCACCATAGAAGGTTGCATATACGCTCCTGACGTGAAGTGATGATATAAATAATCCTAAATTCTGACTCAAACTAATAACTATCCTAATAGGGCTGCACTTATCTGACGTCGCTTTTCCTGGAGTCTGAAGAAATGTTGGTAGAATGTTCTTTATTAGTTATATATTGTACAACTACATTTAGCTCGGAGTTCGAAGTTGGAGGCAATGACACTTAAAATACGGTTCACCCATTTCATTTTATACAATTAAGTCTATGTAAGCTTAAGCAATATATATCCTGTTTTTTCAGGGTAAGCAAAGCTTATGCTGTATACGACTCTGAGGTTGGATACTGTCAGGGGCTCAGCTTTCTGGCCGCCACGCTTTTATTGCATGTAAGTATACTTGCCGACTCTTTAAATAATTTTCTCAGTAATTGTAATGGGAATTTCTTTGAACGTTTTAATTTCCTAATAAAGTGATGTATTTTCTTGGAATCTAGATGCCAGAAGAACAAGCCTTTTGTGTGCTCGTGAAGCTAATGTACGAGTACAAGTTAAGAGATTTTTACAAACAGGGATTTGAGAATCTGTACTTAAGACTATACCAACTGAACAGGTGAGTTACAACGAGTAAGACTCCGAAGCATACTTGTAGATATTTATATGCTTTTGTTGTTTTTATATATCAAATGTTTTCAGGCTTATGGAAGAACAATTGAATCCCCTTTGGAACCATTTTATGGAACACAGAATAGAAACGCATATGTTTGCCTCCCAGTGGTTCCTAACACTTTTCACTGCCAGATTTCCTCTGTATTTTGTTTTCCATATCATAGACGTCTTTCTTCTACAGGGTGAGTGAAAAATATATCGGTTAATTTGGAATGAGCCTCATTTTAGCAGAGCATTGTGACTTCTTCCAGGAGGAATTCAGTTAGAATCATATCAAATCCAATCTTTATTCAAGCAACTGATACAATATATCATTACTTACATCAAATAATAGGTTTTAGTAAAACAAAACCGCTATTTAAATAAGTCTTAAAATAACAATACATACACATTAAAATTACTTTAAACATAATAATCATAAACATAATATGAACTAACACACTAACAGCCAGCTACACTAAGTCACATTCCAGAAATTCCCCTACACTATAAAATGCCCCATTTATAAGAATCTGCTTAATTTTATATTTGTAGCCTGCAGGAGACAATGCCTTTAAATGTTCTTGTAACTTATTGTAAAGCAGAGGGCAGTAATAATTAATCGATAAACGAGTTATGGTCAATCTCAAAAAGTCCAATCTGATGGAACTACCTTGTCGTGTCAGGTGCTCATGATAAAAATTATTCTGCCTGTACGGAGCGATATTGCTATACACATAGAGAAGACAATCATAAATATATCTGGATGGAATAGTTAGTACTTTTAAGTTAATGAAAGTTTGCTTACATCCTCTCTATATGACAACACCGCAATGATGCGCACCGCCGTCCTCTGCAAGGCAAAAAACCATACACCACAACAGACTAGAACACCGAATGAAAAGCCTGAAGCAGCATTCGAAAGGGAAGTATCCTGACCAGATTTCTCAACATGAATATATGTTTCGACAGTTTGCTCGCGACAGAGTCCACATGCGTCTCAAACCTTAGTGCAGGGTCCAAGTACACCCCCAAAAATTTAGTGGCCTCAGGATTATCGCCCGGGATCTCTGAGACCAAATGTCATATCAATGGTCTTAGTAGCATTAAGAGCAAGACGATTGGCCACAAACCACTCACCATGCCTCCCAACATCCCTCTTCCCTCTTCGTGCCACCTGGAGACACATTTGATATATCGTTTATATATATAATAAATAAGAGTGGACCTAATATCGATCTTTGTGGCACTCAGTGGTTAATGTCAGCCCAGTCAGATAACTGGTTTCCGTGCAAGGTCTGCTGTCTCCTGCACATCAAGTGGCTCCCCATCAGACTTAGGCTCTTCCCCTCTACACCATAAAACCCCAGCTTGTCTAGTAGGATCTCATGGGAGACACAGTCCAAGGCCTTCGAGAGGTCACAACAGGCAGCACTTGCGTACTGCTCGCCTTCAAAGGCCTCCACTATGAATCCCAAAAGATCCAATATAGCAAAGTCAAAATTGGGGCTGTCAAAGTGGTTGTACAGCTGTTCCTTTAGCATAAATTCATACACTTTTCCAAGAAATTGGCCTATAACTATTAGGATCATTTTTTTTGCCATTCTTAAAGATTGATATAACTTTTGAATTCTTAAGGCAGGCAGGGAATATTCCACTCCGTATACTGAGGCTTATTAACTCTGTCAATGGAAATATAAGTTGTTCACATTCATGTGGATATATGTCTCTACTTGGTTTATTTTTTTAATGCATTGATAGCATCCCCCACCTGTACTCCTGAAAGAAAAAGGGCAGGTCACCCTGCATTGCTTCATTCATAAACACTCGATGACTCCCTTTCGCAGCTGGAGCAGATGCCAGAATCTGAACAGTCACCCCTGCAAAAAAATCATTAACATCATTCGCATTCAATGTTTCCTGTTCAGACTGCTCTTTCACTCCCCTGTATGAATTTATGACACCCCAGGAGGCTAGGACAACATTCGTTGAGTTCATAATATGATTTGAAAATGCCTGTTTCTTTGCGCTTAGAAGCTATTGGTTGTACTGTTTTTTGAACAATTAGATGAGCTGATGGTCTGTTTTGATATAGTTCCTGCAGGAACCTCAAGGTTTCCCTCATGCCCCTGTAATCGTCATTGAACCAAGAAACTTTTTGAGTTTTGTTCAACCTTTCTCTTACAATAGGAAAAGAACTGTGCATCTCAGTGTGAGGAGTATGCAAGAAATGGTTAAAAGCTCCATCGACACTCCCCCCAAGAAGCCACAAAGTCCCAGCCCTGTCTCTCCAAGCTCTCACACATTCTACTCATACCTGCCCGTGTTAGAGGCCGGTGCTTCAGGTACCTTGGCCTCGCCCTCATTCTATCCATCAGAACCTTCATCACAACTGCATAGTGAGCAGACAAGCACATCAGTGCGGTATCGCAGAATATTGGAAAAATTTACAAATATGTTATCTATGCAGTTTATGTTGTTTGCTTTTGAAAAAAAATTGCTGATCTAGGTTAAAACCCTTTAAGAGTTTGGCCAAATCTAGCCTACGTTGATTATCAGTATTAAAATCACCATTCAGTATAATATAGTTAAAATTCCTATAAACAACAAAATCTTACATGTTCAAATTAGGAGGTTTTACACTACGAAAATGGACAAGTAACAGCAGTGAAATAATGAAATCAATTGAAACTAGCCTAAAAAATCAAGAAGACCTCGAGATAACGGAAGACAACATCCGAAAATCACTTGGGATACACTGGGCACCACATAATGACACGTTTAGGTTCAAAGCAAGTGTTTCCACAACCACCCAAGTAACCAAAAGGGCAATCCTGTCAGAAGTATCAAAGCTATTTGATTCACTGGGGTGGCTTGATCCAGTAGTAATAAAGTCGAAACTCTTAATACAAGATCTTTGGCTGCAGAAATTAAAATGGGTCGACGTAGTTCCGGAAAAAATTCATTCAAAATGGAAAGCATTTGAAGAAGACTTGAAAAATGTAGAAAACATTTCAATACCACGTTGGACAAAGCAAACCTCAAGTAGTAATGTAGAGCTACGTGGATTTTGTGACGCATCTGAGATGGCATATGGAGCAGTAATCTATATAAAAGTACCAATAGATACCAATCAAGGTTTCAAGAGTCAAAAGTTGCACCAATAAAAATGAAAGCAACATTACCGAGACTAGAACTATGTTCAGCATTATTATTAGCTAAAATTATGAAACAAGCACTAGAAGCAATGTCATGCAGCCGGACGGCTGTTTATGCGTGGACAGATTCCATGATTGCACTGTCATGGATAAGATGTGACCCTACAAAATGGACATCATTTGTGGCAAATAGAGTCGTCCAAATTAATTATCTCATTCCTAAAGAGAAATGGGACCATATCATAGGTGAAGAAAACCCAGCTGACGCCATATCTAGAAGAATGGAACCCTCAAAGTTAGTAAACCATACATTGTGGCGGCACGGCCCAGAATGGCTTAAGATAAAAGAGCCAAAAACCGTGGCCACCAAAAATATCATCACTAACACTCCTCCAGGGGAAACAAAAACTACTTGCCACGCTATAATAATAAAAAGTCCAGAAGGGGATGAAACAGTAGCCAGATTCTCAACATTAACCAAGCTCATACTCAACGATTTATCAGTATTTGCAATTATAAAGAAAATACTATAAACATGGTGTTATTACCATAACTCCAGGACACACTAGAATATATCATGAGAAAACAACTACAGCAGAGGTATAAATGAAAGACAAAAAACCTGGGGTCGGAGAAGTAGTACTAGTGAAAGATCAAGACATCAATCCAAGCAAATGGCCTCTGGCAAGAATAATAGACGTGTATCCATCTGAAGACAAAGTGGTACGGGTCGTATCTATCCAGAAGCCAGGAGGGAATGTGACTAAACGTCCTATACACAAGTTAATACACATACCCACGCAGCCAAAACCGACCAGAGAACATAAAAGAAACAGAGGTACCAAAGTCAACGATACAAAAATATACGGTACATTACCCACCTCCAGGGTTGTATATAGAAGAGGTTGGTCATACCAAATTAGACAGAGGAGTGTTCAAACTAGAAGTGAAGTTTGATAAATATCAACTAGGCAACGAAACGAAAAATATAAACGATTCGATACACCAGTTAAATTCCCTTTGTGAGAATGCCAAGGAATTAGCTGCAAACACACAATGTTCTTCGCTAATTCACCTGCTATGAGAAAAACAAAGCCGAATAGAATGGATGGACAAAGGAATGGAAGCTCCAAGAGGCAGAAGCGGGGTCTAGTTGGGAAGCTGCTCACCTCTCTTTTCGTAGTAAACGATGAAGTCTACCTGGATATAGACAAGGAACATAATCAAAAAGAGCTAATTAAGGTATCCAGCCATCGAACAAAGTTCATGCTCCACGCGCTACCCAAGTTTAACAACACAGAAACAAGAATCAACAACCAACTCAGACGATTTGAGGAAAAGATAAGCGAAACAACCGAGGCAATAAGAGAAATCAGCCATTCGTATGAAGCAGTAGATAGAATCCTACTAAATATCCACCTTCTAAGCAGTTATCAAATAGTATCCAATTATATTGATAACGTAATGAAATATCATCAGCGATTGCTAGATGTGCACTATCACCGAAGCCACCTGTTGGAGCTGATATCACCAGTCGAGATTGAGCAAGCAATTGCCGAGGTCTCCAGAAAGTTACCGTCACACTTACAAATTGTGACATTTCCAGTTATAACGACGAGAATTCATCACACCAAAACAGTTATCCATGTGTTTGGGTACTTCCTTATAACAGAAGTTGGCGACTTCCTAATCATGAAAGCAACACCCATTCCTCTAAAGATCACGCCAAAGGCATACTGAATTTTGGATGTATCTAACAACAAACTTGCTGTAAACTACAACAAACAGCTCTATTTTGAAATCAGCGAACAAGATTTCCATGACTGCATCACGATATATCACGATGTATATGTTTGTGCTCCAGCAACAACACGAAGCATCGAGAATAGTCCGCATTGTGTGATTGATGACATATATCAACGAACAGAAAACACAATATGCGACACTAAAGGGAACCGATTTGGAAGCAACTTATATTACCCAATGCGTGGTTATTTATCTCACCATCAAAAACAAGGGTTGCAGTTATCTGCGATGGAATAAGAGATGAAATCACATTAGACTATACAGGAACTATTGAGATTTCCCAAAACTGTTTTGTAAAAACGAGCAAAAACATATTAACTGCAAAAAGAAGCGAGACTATATCAGTACGTAAAACTATGTTTAAACCTGCCAGGATAAACTTAACTACATTACCTCGCTCTGCTAAAATCCTTTTAAGCTCAGATAAGGAACCAGTAATCACTGCTTCTGGAAGCCTGGACACCCTCTCATGGAGAAAGAAGTAAAAATCGACCATGAACTGACAGAGACCAGATGGAGTTCACTCAATAATACAGTAATTAGCAGCACCACGATTTCTGCAATATCAGTGGACTATGGTACTACAAAAGACAAAAATATCACCACAAGCCAATTACTCGAAATAGAGAAGAGATTGATCGGGGTATAGAATTAGACACCTTCCACATCTACAACGATCCAGCCAACCGCAATCAAGATCAATAGCAATACCTATTTCACACATCAGCAGAATTCTCGAACCTACACGCGCTTGTCGAACCATCACAGTCCCGGCCACCAGAATGTCTAATCTCCATTGGCCATTTCGTGCCGTCCTGTATAATTATTCTCCAACAAAATTAAACTTAATAATTTGAAACAAGCATGACGTATTAAGTCTGCTGATACCGCATCCTAGCTGTACGTCGACCCAGGAAAATGTACCGCAGCAAATTACACAACGAAGGAGGTTACCGTGTGTAACATATCATCATTTTTGTATACATGTACATATGTTTTATAGTATTTAGATTAGGAACTTTTTTTGTATACATACAAATCAAGTTGTTGATAAAATCTGTACAAACCCAGAGCTGTTTGACTCAACTACTCCCTTTGAAACCCTTCAAAGGCTATTTATTCTACATGTCTAGAAAATGCCCCATTACAGTCTACATTAAATTAATCTATCAAGGGCTGCCTAGACATTATGGTCCTTCGAGCCGCTTTGTCAACAGAATCATGTAATTCTTGTACAATAAAGCATTTTGAATTTGAATTGAATTTGAATATATAATTTGTGATTTGAATCATTAGTTTGTATTCTTCACTTATATTTGTACATTATTGTCTTATAAACGGATTTCCTGTTAGACAGAAATGCTTAAATAAATAAATAATCTCTAATTTGTCAGCGATGTAATTCCTATAAAAAAAAGTCTCATCTGTATTAGTCATTTAATAAACCGTTTCAAATTCTATGCATAAAATACGAATATCTTGGCTGAAAGACGCTTCATCTTCGAAATGGGGTCACCTACAAATCGTCAAACTTTTATTACTACTTGGCTCTTGTGGTCATAATTTATCTCCTTTTATAGGTATCGACACACTTTTTCAAATGGCCTTGGCCTTGCTAATGGTTTGCAAAAAGGATCTCCTGCAGCAGGATTTCGAGGGTATTTTGAAGTATTTCCGCGTTTCGTTGCCGAAGAAATGCAGAAGCGAAGAGGCGGCGAAACAACTCATCAAACTGGCCTGCAGTATTAAGGTGAAAAAGTTGAAAAAGTACGAGACTGATTTTATTACTCTCAAAGGTGAGCAGATGCTTGTTTGTATTTTTACGAATGTGCAAAAGCGATTAAAAAAACCCCTTGTGCAAGAATGTTCATTGGAGACAATGCTCCAAACGAATGTAATACTCGTTTACTTTTCCTTTAGCTTAAATCCGATCTTATATAATGCAATAATCTGAATTAATTATATTTGAAATGAGAGAAAACATTAAAGTAATTATTGCACGAATATTTTGTGGCAGTGAAGTGTGTTTCTTATCACTTATTGATAAAAAAAAATATTTTTAATGAACGTCTTGCCTATAAATATTGCGTTTTTTAAATCAGTTATTTCGCGTGACCTAAATAAAACAGTTGTTGATGAAATAAAATCGCATGAAACGGTAATAGATCTTTAAACTAAAACAGAGTTTTTTCCACAATACCGAAACAGAATATTTGCACTCGACGCGCGTTATCATCAGGAGATGATTAAAACTAAAATTAAAATCTACCTAACTCTCTTTTATACTACTGTTTGCTTAATCAAGCGGAACTAAAAGAACCAATCCTGGAATCCCACTAGTCACGCTTGATCAAACAATACAATGGATTATACGGAATAGGCCCTCTATCTCTATTTAAACTATTCTTACATTTAATAATTTCCATACTTTCTTATGCGTCTAATAATCCCCTATCAGTTATATTATGAATTAATTTTAAATTTTTAATTGTTATTCTATGATTATTATCAAAAGCATGCTCGGCAACACTTGATTTTTCTGTTCTACCATACTTTAAATGAGCTATATGTTCTTTGAATCTCGTTTGTATAGATCTTCTAGTTTGCCCAACATATTTTTGGTTACAATCCATACATCCAATTTCATATATTCCACTTCTTTCTAATATTTCAATTTTGTCCTTTGGACCACCTAATAATTTCTTAATGTTAAACTGAGTCTGGTATACTAATTTTAAACCTACTTCCTTAAAAACCTTTTGGAGTCCTCTAGTATACTGAGGATTATACGGTATCGAAACATATTTTGTATTTTCATCCTGATTAACGAAAGAAGTGGAATCACGAATGGTCTTTCTAAACAAATGCCTATTAATTAGTTTATTTATTAAGTTAGTATTAAAACCATTAATTTTCGCTATATTCCTAATTGTTTCCTTTTCATTATTAAATCTTTCTCTGCTAAGAGGAAAGTTAACCAAACGGTGTACTAAAAAAATGAAAGCTGGCCGTTTTATGTTGATCGCAGTGGAAGGAGTCATTAGGAATATATGGGTTAGTGGCAGTATTTTTTCTGTAAATATCAAATTTTAGTGTGTTATTATCGTTCCTAATCACTAAAGTATCCAAAAATGGTAGCTGACCATTGTTCTCGACTTCATAAGTAAATTTAATGGTGGGGAAGCGGTTGTTTAGTTTTGTTACAAAATCTTCAACATCAGCGGTTTTTGTGTCGAAAATCGCGAAAATGTCATCCACATACCTGTACCATACCCTTGGAAAATATTCGAACTCCTGACTGATTTCATTTTCAAATTTACTCATGAAAAGGTTAGCTAAGAACGGCGATAAACAGTTGCCCATTGCCGTGCCTTCAAGTTGCTGGTAATAGTTATTTTTATATTGAAAACAATTTTGATCCATGCAAAGTTTGGTTAAAGTTAAATATTCTTGATTTCGTTATCAAAACTATTCATCTCAAGTAATTCACCAAGGTATTGCAAGGTCTGTGGGATTGGTACACTAGGGAACAATGAGCTAACATCAAACGAGATTAAAATTTCACCTTAATTAAGAATCGTATCTTTAATTTTGTTTATGAAATCTAAGGGATTTAGTACTCTTGAATTCTGTTGTTTTATAGGTAAGTTTTCAAACTGGTTTGCTAGCCACTTGGATATATTATAAGTTGGTGATCCTATTGGCGAGACTATGGGACGCATTGCCTTCCCAGGTTTATGAATCTTGGGAAGATAATATAGTTTCGGCATAGTAGGATTACTTACAGATAATTTGTATCTAATTTGATCAGAAATAAGGTTGCTACATTTCTTCAAAGTGTTTTTAACTTGTGTTACCATCTTAGATAATGGATTC
>JAEQML010081070.1:0-11358 GCA_016904865.1 Pissodes strobi | reverse complement strand
GATTATTTCTTTCAAGTACAAAGCTTAATGGAAATTACAAATCGAGACTGGTGTGACTTTGATGTGTACACTAAAAAAGGAATACTGTCACAGATAATTCAACAGAATTGAGCTTTTGGAGCAATGTATTCCTTAAGTTGAAAACTTTTTTTATTCCTTTTTTCCTCCTTCATTATATCATTCAGAAGTTGTTATAAAACCCATTAAATGGACAACTGTCAAGGACATCGAGCTTTTGAATAACGGTTTGGTTAAAGACTATAAATATTAGTTGCCAAATATCAATAAAACAATTTATATAGGTTTTTATTCTAAAGCCAACTGTGAAATAAGAGAGATAACAAAAGAAGATTTGGTTACTCTTATTAATACCCGGTGGTTAAGTAACTTTATATTAGATATTTGCTTAAACATATTAAACAATAACAAGTTATATAATCTTCTAACTTGTAATTTATCCACAAATTGTTCTCTTTGATTGAACTTTAAACAACCACGTTATAAGTCAAAATTCAGATCTTTGAAAGCGATATACTTGTTATGCCTTTTTTGATTAATAACAATCATTTTTGTATGGCAATAATTGCTAATTTTAATAAATACGAATTTATCTATCTAGACCCATATGGAAATGAGGAAAAAACGGCATACCCAAGAAGAGTGTTTTAAAATTTTTTAAAATTTCTTCAGAAATACATATCTAAAACCAATAACACATTCATAACTCTAAATTGGCAACTAATGTATAAAAAAGACGTTAATCAGAATGATGCATATAATTGTGGGGTATACGTCATATACTTTTTCAAACAAATGAGCACAAATCAATCAGTAGGTGAATATTTTGACCCAGATAAATTTAGAACAGATTTAATTCAAATGATTTTAGAGAATTCAGATGATGTGACTAACAGGTGCATCTTCTGTGGCAACTTACTAAACGGCGTAGGCATACTACAATCACGGCATAATAAACAATCGGCAGGCTCACTCGCCTTCTCGATAACGCTACGCGCATATCCTCGCGCACCCCGCCATTTGGGGGTCCAACCTGTCAATCAAGCCATTGTCGTCGTTCGTTACAATAAAAAGAAATAATTACGGCAGCTAGGAATCAGTAGCGTGTGCCTTGAATATATATTTTGTTTTTTGATTGTGATGTGAGTTTATAGTTCAACGGCGATGTGTATTATGTAGTTTCTGTCAGTTTTCTTAAGAATCGTAGATTAATTTTCTAGATTTTATGATATAGCAGTTATTTTCTAGTGTAATTTATTAACTTTGACGTATTTTCACTATGCCTGGGCAAAGTTGTGCATCAAAAAAATGTAGGAACAAACGAATAAACTACAATAAAAGCTTTTTTCGGTTTCCCAGCGATCCTATTAGGTACCTATGTATATGGGATACAATTTAAAAAATACTATTTAAGGGTCAATACCTACTTATTTAGATTTAGGACGGTCAGTTTAAACAGGAAAATGTAATTAAGAGTTTAGGGTCAATATTTAATATTTATAGACATTAATACGAGGGGGATTTCAGTAGTGAATTTGTGTACAGGGTGGCTCGAATTCGAGTCTATGTCTGGGGAACTCCAAAACTGTAAAAAAGGCAGTGTCGGTCAAATTAGGGCAAAATTGCGCATTTAGGTGCCTAGCAATATGCCATTTAGAAAGTTTTAAAATTCAGAGTATTTCCGGAGATATCCGGAAAAAAAAAACCCAAATATTGGAAAATCATTTTATTTTTTTCATGAGCTAATTTCAAGACGAATTTCAAATTGGATTGCACTTTTTCATTGCCACTTTTCTCGCTCTATCCAATGATGATATCCAGTTTGGAATCCGACGTTTCGTCTTCAAGAGATCATCAACTTTCTTTTTTTAAATACGACTTTTAGTTTATCGTTTTTCACATGACATTTTCGTTATTAATCTGAATATGTTTTTATTTTTTTTTTCATATTTTTTTTGAAATTAGTTATTTTGCTTTGGCGTAATTTTAAATCTTCAGGTTACTATTTTCTATAAAAATATTTTATTTTGTTTTCTGTGATAAGTAAAAAATCAAAACCTTTATTTTTAATAAAATTAAAAAATTGTAAAATTAAACAGGTTCAATTATTTTTTACACCAAAGCAAAATAAATAATTAAAACAAAAATTAAAAATAAAATTAAAGAAAAACACAAAATTAAAAACATATTCAATTCCTAATATCTCTTGCAAGAGTTTCACTTCAGTTGTGTGCTTATAAAGGTGAGGCACATAATTTTTTACAAAAAATATTGTGGTCGGTTTGCGATGTTATCAATGACAAACTTTCAAATCTAACCATTTTAATATTGTAACGCATTTTTTGAGAGGCTATGTTTATGCCCGACCCTTCAATTTAGTAACATAAAATATGGCGTGTTATTATAGAAAAAGGCAATTAAATTGAGCATTTAAGGAAAACATTATGTTTACTTAATTTTTATTGAAACGATCAAAAGAGTTGATATGACATTAGATATCATTACTATGACAGTTTATTACTAAAAATATAAAAACATAAAAGCATACAAAAACGCAAACGAAAACATTTTTGGCAATTTAAAAATGCCAAATAACAGTTTTGTATATTTAGTAATACAAATTGAAATAATATTTCAAAAACATTTTGAATTATTTATCATTAAATCCGGAATTTGCAAACATTTTGTAGATTTAATTAATTCCGATATAACATTTGACACTTCATCGGAAAATGTCGATACGCCTTAATCCGACCCTGACTAGGACCCCCGAATGGCGCCGCCAAGGTCAAATTTTCGTACTCTAATATTGCAAGGCGATTAACGGCGAGTGAGCCTGCCGATAGTTTATTATGCCGTGCTACAATGTTATGGTTGTAAAAGATATTCGCACAACAAAATTGGATGTGCAAACAAAAAAGAGTTTGAATACGGCCTGTGCGATTTATGTAAAAACTATTAATACTGAATATGCATACCTACGGTATGCATATTGCTTGCCTTTGTAAGCGCTACATCAAAAGTGCCGACTGAGAGTGGACCTTCTAGTCTTTTGTTAATGTTCGATGCTTCTAGTCTATTGTTAATATTCGGTGGTATAACAGTAAATTAGCAAATATTTATTCTGACGTTAAGATGCTGTTCATTATTATATGCCCGCATTGCAAGAGGCGTGGCTAACTAGACTTAGTTATTTAAAGTGAGATAACTGAAAAACTGCTAGTCCAAACATATGTTTTCTATTTTGGTATCATAAAGAAGTCTTTTCGATACGCAAATTAGTGTCGAAAAAATAGTATATTGTGCAACAAGGGCTGAAAATAAGACTTTTCACACGAATGAGACAGTTTGGTGACACAAGCCGTAGGCGAGTGTCATAAAGTCTCATGAGAGTCACGTGTAGCACACTATACTTTTTCTACGACTGCTACACTGGAAGTGTGGTAGAAAATTACATGTTATATGGAAAACTTTTTTATTATTGATTTATCAGAAAATTTTGTTCCTAATGAAACAAGCTACGTGAGTAAGATATTCTCGCTAAACTATAACTAGGGGCACAGTTCTAAAATGGGGCCACCGGTGTGGGGTCTAAATTTTCCAAATATTTTGAAAGAGGCTTCGGGAGCGAAGCCCTAAAATGACGCCACAGGGAGGCGAAACCCTAGAATGGGGCCTATGGTACGGGAGTCCCATTTTTTACAGATTTTGGAATGGGGGCCACCGGGAACGAAGCCCTAAAATTGGGCCCCAAGCCTTAAAAGGGGGGCCCTGGGACCCATTTTCTACAGTTTTGCAAAAAGGGGCCCCTGGGGGGGGGGGCTAAAATTTGGCCCCCTTTTTTAGAGATCTGGGAATGGGACCTCTTAGGGCGAAAGTCTAAAACGGAAACGAAGCCCTTTACTCTAAATACTCGAATAAGTGTGTGAAATGTCCAGTTTTCAAGAGCAGTAAGTTAGTGCGTTTTTGTCTATTTGCAGGGCAGTCGTAGAAAAAGCTCTTGCTGATTGCTATGATATTAACAAAATTGTTTAATGTCAAGGCTCACTAGCAAAAATTTCGACACCGTCTTGAATGGGATTCCCAATAATACAGACGTCAAAAGTGACAAGATGGCCGTCTATCTCGCGACTCGAATAAATTAATGTTTTTCATTAAAAAACGTGCAAAATAGAAAAAATAGTATAAAATACACATTTTAAAAGACATTTAACGCACTCGCACGTTAGGAAATTCCCCGTAAGAGGAGGCTAAGCAGATCCAAAAAAAAATCGCAAGTAGTAGAAATCGAGACCAATCCATTTTAAATTATTTTAGAGTGACTCCCAACAAATCAATTTCGGGTGCAGTTCGGGATATTCAGTACGGTCGTGTAGTACGTCGAAAAGTTAGCCCGCGAACCGTCCATAGAACTTCAAAAAGCAATACAGCTGCGCAGAAAAAAACTTCGCTTACAGTTTGTTTCTCAAATTATAATTCGACAGCATCCTAATTTATTTTCAAAAATTGTATGGACAGACGAGGCAACTTTCGAACATTTACCACATAAAGCTTATTTAATCGACACAAAAGCTTCATCCATCCATTGTTTTTTTGAATTCAAATTTTTTGAGACACCCTGACGAGATGCAAATGCATTCTGTTATCTCTGGTATATTTCTATAATTATCTCTGATATGTGTACTGATTTTTATCGACGCACATAGATCAATAAGCTTAGTAATTCTAAGGGCGCCGTGAATTTATTCTTTGTTTTTCTAAATTTTAATTTTTTGAGACACCCCGACGGGATGCAAATGGATTCTGCTACTTCTGGTATGATTATCCCTGTTATGTGTACCAATTTTTGTCGACGCACATCGATCAATAAGTTTAGTAAACTAATTTAGTTCTAAGGGCGCCGTGAATTTATTCTTTGTTCTTCTGAATTTTATTTTTTAGAGACACCCTGACGGGATGCAAATGCATTCTGCTACCTCCGGTATACTTCCATGATTATCCCTGATATGTGTACCAATTTATGTCGACGCCCATCGATCATTAAGTTTAGTAAACTCATTTAATTTTGAGGGCGCGGAGAATTTATCCTTTGTTTTTCTGGATTTTAATTTTTCTGAGACACCCTGACGGGATGCAAATGCATTCTGCTATCTCTGGCATGCTTCCATGATTATCCCTGATATGTGTACCAATTTTTGACGACGCACATCGATCATTAAGGTTAGTAAACTAATTTAATTTTGAGGGCGCGGAGAATTTAGCCTTTGTTTTTCTGGATTTTAATTTTTCTGAGATATCCTAACGGAACGCAAATGCATTCTGCTATCTCTGGAATACTTCCATGATTATCCCTGATATGTGTACCAATTTTTGTCGACGCACATCGATCAATAAGGTTAGTAAACTAATGTATATCTAAGCCCGTTAAAAATGTATCCTTTGTTTTTCTGAAATTTTATTTTCGGCGACTTATGGGTTTCAATAAAGTCGCGGTAATTTTTTTTTCAATTTTAAAAGAAGTTCTTGAAAAATACCAATTTTATCCAAGTCGCATTTATAATACAGACAAAAGTGGACTGTCATCTGTACCGACAAAATTACCGAAAGTTTTATCTCGTATTGGATTTCGACGTGTTGCCAAAGTAGTTACGGCGAAGCGTGGGAAAAATACCACTATTGTCTGCGCCGTTGATGCGCTAGGAAATTAATGTCCCTCCCTTTTTTATTTTTAAAAGAATGCGTATGAAACCGGAATTATTATTTGGAGCACCTCCAGGATCTGATGGTAGTGCTCAACAAAACGGCTGGATATCTACTGAGATATTCTTAAAATATTTAAAACATTTTCGTAAGCATACCAACCCTACACTTGAGAACCCGGTTCTTCTACTAGTTGATAATCATTCATCCCACATCTCATTGGAAGGAATAAATTTTTGCCGTGATAATGGCATTGTTATGGTCGGGTTTCCACCTCACACCACTCACAGGTTGCAGCCTTTGGATGTGTCGTTCTTTGGACCCCTGAAAACATTCTATTCACAAGAGTGCGATTCATTTGTTGTCAACAACTGTGGTCAAGCCGTAACGGATAAAAACATTTGCCAAGTTTTCAATAAAGCGTATCTAAAAGCTGCAACAGTTGGAAATGCTGTTAACGGATTCAGTAGATGTGGAATTGTGCCATATGATCCTCATATTTTTGGTGAAGAAGATTACGCCGGAGCTGAGACATCAGAAAGAGAAATATTTCCACAAAAAAATTTTCAAATAGCTGAGGGCACATCAACATTGCAGACAATGAGTAGATGAACTACCGTTGAGCCACTTTGTGAAACATGTGCAGAATTCTTCTGTTTCTCCTGCTCCTCCCCACAGACAAGAACAATCTATTGATAACAATATAAATGAACGGCCTCCTAACGTTATAACACATGCTAATAATGAAGCCAAGCCAATAAGACCAGATGTGCTAAAAGTAAAAAAGAAATGTTTTTGAATCAACTCTCAATAGAGATTTCCAGAATCCCGGTTCTAGTGGAAGCAAAAACACAGCTGATATTCAGCAACCCGGTCCAAGTGGCACTCAAAAAAAAAATCTATTCCGTCGAAGGACCCTGAATACAATAATGATAAAGTAAAGAAAGTAGTAGATATATCATTGTGGAAAATTCGACCGTTTCCAAAATATGAAAGATCAGACAACAAGAAAAGGAAGAAAGCAGTAGCGAGTATACTAGCACTACAATAAAGAAGCAACTAGAGGAAAAAGTAGAGCTTGAACATCAGAAGAAAGAGGCTAAAAGGTTAAGAATGAAAAAAAGAACAGTGGAAAAGGGAAAAGAAAAAGCAAAACAAAGTCACCTCAGTAATAATGGAGCAAGAAATGAAAAACAATATGTCCAGCTTGCGAGGAACCTTTCCAAGATCCGCCATTAGAAGATTGGATCCAGTGTGCGAATTGTTTAAGATGGGGGCACGAGTCTTGTAGTGATTATTCTCAACTGGAAGTATACATATATGATTTATGTTAACACTTCATCTTACCCGCATGACTTCGTCATTTTATCCTGCTCGAGGGTAAGATGGCGAATTTCGCATAAGAATAGAATTTTGGTTTTTCTCTGTAAAAATGTTTCTTTTTTGACACATATGTTATGTATTTCTGTTCATTACATATTTCCTCATACTAAACTGAATAAAAGCACCTAAGAGAAGAACTTGTCGATTTTTCAGAAGATATTTTTTTTGAACGTCGTCAACTTAACCGACTTTCTCCTACTGGAATGATGACTTTTGCGGTGAGAAAATACATCGGAAAGGTATAGTTTTTCGTCTGATCTGATAAAAAAAAATTATTGCAAGTAGCTCTCGTCTTAAAATAAATGTTTTAAAAATTAAACATGATTTTTAAGAATTTATTTTAAAATGCTTTTTTTGCATGGTGAATCTTAGACTTAAACATATTTGGACACCCTGTAACTATTAAGTTCTCAAAAACAGTTGATATTATAATTATAGTTATAATGAATTTTCAGTTAGTTCGAAAATTACTACAAATATTTGTATTGTTGAATAATTCGTTCCGTAATAGAGGCTATAATTCGTGACATTTGTTCTCTTTTAAGTTAAAGTACGAGAACCGTCAAAACAAAAAGTTCAAACAACTTATATCAGCCCTAAACGTTTTAACTTTAATATTACCACTTTTACTGTAAACCCGCACGACTCTGCCGCCTGAAATTCTAAAACAATTAGTAAGTAAAACAAACCAGTAGCGTTTAACAACCTAACTACTAATACTAAGTATCTCGTATCTCGACGGTTGCATCGCTCGAGCGAATCGGTGAAATCTAGTTTATTCATCATTCATCGAGAAATCTCTCGGTAATCCACATAACACGACTAACAGCAACGACCACGGCAATCCTTGCATCTAGCTTAATGCATATAAAGCAGCGTTCACGAAATTGTCAAGAACCTTGAATTAGTAATACTAAATTAGTAGTGAATCATTCGATTATAGAGATCATTCGATCATGATCGATTATTAAAATTAGCTATCGAATGATATCTCGATTATATAAATCTCCCGTAATCGCCCACCTCGATTTCAAGCGAGTATTCAAGTCAGCTTACGAACAGTACTAATGAGCCCCCTGATCAATATCAGTACCACATGGAAGAATCGAGGGAAGAATCTCCTGAAACCGAGCCTGATGCTGCCGACTTATTTAGTAACATTGAATTTAAACTACGATTCCTTTAGCTCTTAAGAATTTATTTGTAATTGCTGATAATCCAGCAGTTTTTAAAAATATATTAGACCAAGGTATCAATGCCATAGAAAAGTTTGCAAGAGGCCACCTATTTAAACTTATTTCCGAAACTGAATTAAAAAATTTTTATAGTCCTATGTTCTTTTAACAACCTGAATTTTTTTTTCGTCCCAGGTCATCGAAACCTAATTTTCCTGACTTTTTCTTCAAAAATCCCCTAACTAAATCAACTTTAACAGACATGAGTACCCCGAATTATAAGTTTAATCCAGTATCTCGTAGTTCCTCTCAGTTAATGATGGTAGACACCAACCATACAGATGAAAATAGTTGATTAGTGAGATAACAAAGCATTGAACGAAGACGAAATTTGGCCTTACACTATGGGACGATTATCACTTTGAAAATAAATTTATTAACATTGTTTTTAGCACTACTCTTGATTTCTCTCACAACTTGTAAAATAAAATATTTTTGCGAGTCTCAAATTAAAATATTTAAGGTATCAAAATCTAAAACAAGTAAGGCAAGATGGATTTGTGGTAATTTTTATACCCATATTAGTAAAACATTTTGAAAAATCTGTTGGCGTACCGAATGTTAGCGAAACCGAAACTCCAACAAAAGCTAATAAAATTACCAATTATTTTATAAATCCTCAGAGAGAGAATTCAGACTTAAAAAATAAGGAATTAAAAATTTTACAGAATGTAACATTGAAAAATGCTCGGAACAATATCGATGTTACCGTTTCTAGTAATGAAGGTAATAATACAGAAATAGAAGAAAGAACGAGATGAAAAATATTGATGTTAACGCTTCTATTGATAAAAGTAATAATATAGAAATAGAAGAAAAAGAGATGAGAAATATTTTTGTTAACGCTTTTATTGCTGATTTAGAAGGTAAAAAGGAGATGAAAAGTGGCGATGTTAACGATTCTTTTGCTGAAGTTAATGATATAGGAACAGAAAATAAAGAGGGGATTTCTGATCTAGCTGTACAAGCAGCGAAAATATCTTCCCGTTCTTTCTCTAAGCGATCGCTTCAGAAAAAAAACTAGTATTTGGTCGATAGAAAAGTACCGTCGTCCACAAAGAAGTAAAAGAAAAAGGTAAAAGCTTCAAGACAATCGAAACAATTAAACTTTCATTACCAATTTCGTTTCAATACTGGCAAGAATAGATGAAGTCATTAATGAACAAGAAACTATTTCTAATGTGTTCAGACAAAATATAGAAAGCTTTAGACATACTAATGATATGGAAGTGAGGTCGTCTTCTGCCTTGGATTCAAGCAGAACCAAGAGCAGCACTTTCTTCAAATTTAACATTATAACTGGAGAAGACCAGTTCAACTTTGGGCGACTAAATGATTATCTTGATGAACGGAACTTACCTAAAGTTGCGTGGCTATCAGAGGATGCTACTAGGATTAAGTAAAAAATAGAACTCTCTGTCCCTCGTAGCAGGGCCATCGGTGGCGACGAACCAGATTGATCCGGATTCGCCCCGTCGCCAAACGCTGTCGGCGAAATTGGAAATTTGTCTCCAGTGAACCTACCATATACTTCTTTTTACCGTCGCTGAACTATCTAAGCTAGTTATTACAGTTTTGGGAATTTCCTCTGACGGTGATACTCGTTTGTTAAAATCTATGAAAGTAAAATCCTCATTCGCGTCCGAAAGTAAGAATGACCAAAAATGATACCACTTAAGATTTAAATAATGAAGATCACGATTTGTGTTTTATGCAGGACCCGGTTCATTTAATGACCAACCTAAAAACTAGATTTTTAAACGACGATGTTACATTAACAATGGGAAAGTTTAATAAACATTTAGAGTGTCTCTTAATAAATTACCGCTAATATAAAAAGTTTTTAACCAATTCAGACTTATATTGCCAAGATAAAATGAATTTCAAAAGCGCAGATAAAATGTGCGATGACAGAGTCCTAAGTTTTTTAGAAGGCATTCTTAAGAGCGCCGCTAAAATGTTATATTTAAAACGAATGAATTTTGTTAACGCCTCACTTATTTCAAAAAGGGAGATACTAGGTGACCGACTGGGTTTACATATTTTTCCTTCGGTATTGGAGAAGTTCGGTCAAATCACAACCAGATTTAAAACTACAAAGTAACTTTATAACTCTGAATGCTTATACGTGTATCGAATTGAATCGTCACATGCTGATAAAGTTAATAAAGCTATTTAACAGACAGTCGCCGTGCGAAAGTCTATTTAGAGCCGCTCGCTCTATCACTCCAACATTCTCTACCATTATAAATTTTAGTAATAAGGGTTTAATATCTAGAATTGACCGAATTTCATACATAAATTTTGTTTTAAACGACCTTAAGGAGAAAACTAGATGGCCTATGTTCCTGGTAGTGCTCGAGGCTACGCACACCGTCAAGCGCCTCAACCAGGAGTGTAGAACTATCATATTAGAGTTGTCTGGGAAACTAGGCGTGCGGATAAACCTATAATACAATGCAAAAAATGTCATCAATACGGATTCGCTAGAACGTATTGCAGCAGAAGAGTGACATGCAGATATCACTAAATGCACGAGTGAGATCATTAAGTGTGCGAACTGTGGAGGGCCTCACAGATCTATCGACGAAGAATGCCCTGTCTACGTTTATAAAATAAATTTGCTAAAACCTCCAGCAAATAAACTTATGCAAACGTATAAACCGGCGCTTCCCTCTGCTAAACCGGCTTGGAGGAACCAAGAAATGCAATGGGTCGGCGAAAAAACCCAGGCCCAAGCAAGAGCCCACACCAAGTTCGTGAAGAAGATTTTGATGGACAGTTTCCTGCACTACGAAATCAAAGAGACAAGGACAACACTACCGAGCAGAACAGAAATGTACAGGTTAGTGGTGCTGCACCCTCTTTAGCAAACCCAAACATAAATAATAATCTAAATGCAACATTAATGCTGCTACCGGTTTATTAAAGTTAAACAACGTCATAACCAAAATTAATAGTTTTGTAAATATAGAGGAGCTATTTAGAGCCCTCGAAGCGTATACCAATATGCTAGAAGCGT
>JAEQML010081067.1:0-11361 GCA_016904865.1 Pissodes strobi | reverse complement strand
TTCTTAATTAATTTGAGATTCAAGATTCAAGGGCCCCCGTAAGTCAAGGGCCCCTAGGCTGCAGCCTACTTAGCCTATTGGGTAATACGGCCCTGAGTTTAGTTACATTTTTTTCAGTTAATAAGTTGGCAACTCGGTTGGCAATAGTTAAACATATTGTTTATTGTTTTTACGAGTAGGTATTATTTATTTTATATTATTTTTCCGGACCTAAATTGCAATAGTTTAATTGTATGGAAATTTTTGTTTTACATTAAACATTAGAATAATTTGAAGCTGTTATTTCTTAAGCTATTAATTGAATTAAACTGCTTAAGTTAGCTAGTTACTTATCTCACCAAAGAATTTATGTTACTTTTGATAATATTTATTGTATGATTTAATTTTTTGTTTTTTATTTTAATTAAAGACATTGAAATAATTTGGAACTGTTCTTTTTTTAAACGAATAATAGTTGTTATAATTTACTAAATACGTATATTCACATAAGTGTGAAGTCTGTGCATTCATATGTGTAATCTGTGTAATCCAGTGTAAACATAGATAAACTTTGTGAAATCATATGTGAAATCTGTGTAATCTTGTAAATCATGTGTAATCTGAGGTGAAGTGTGTAGTCTCTGGTGAAGTCCGTGTAATCTTCGGAGAATTCTGTGTAATAGTGTAATATCAGGTGAAGTCCGTGTAGTCACACAATATTGTGTAATCTGGTGTACAAATATTTGGCAGCGGTTTACCCCTCGATGACCCCCTTAGGCCAAATATCACGTCTCAAAAAAAATCATCCTTACAATCAGAATGTATACTTATTTTAAAAGAGATAGTCTCACCTTTAACAGGCAAAGTTACAACCTTAAGGTCCCTAATTTCATGGCACTGCTTTTTGATATGTTGTTCAATAAAGCTAGGGGTTACCCCCATTTTAACGCGACCCAGATAAAAAAGCTTCCTCTGGGGGCAGTGTGCAGATGCTACTATATTGACACAAGATTTAATTATTAGAAAAGAAAAAGAACAGTTCTGTAATTTACCTAAACTGGGCGACTTTTCTTGCTTTTTTACAGCAAATTCTGTAACAATATCTGCTACATTCAGACTTTCACAAATTTAATTCTCTATGCTTATGATGGATAAATCAGAAACCCGATCCTGGCCCATGGTAGATCGTAAATGATTTTTTATTATTTTTAGCCAGGCCCGCCGCTAGCTGTTTCGTCGCCCGCGTGCAATACCGATTATGCCGCCCTACCCTACGACTACTTTGAGTTTTGTCAAAAAAAGGATAATTAATGTTTTCTCATTATGGTGGGGAAAAAAACAACGACGATAACACATTTATTTTAAATAATTAAGTACTTAATATTTTTGTTTACAAAAATTTAACTCTTCTTGCCTTTACATTTGCGAAATCTCCTAACAAGTTTCTTGTATCCAAACTGTCTAAAATTTCATGTTCATTTGAAGCTATAGCTAAATAACTTAGTCTTTGCTGAAGCATTGTTGATCTTAAATAGTTTTTGATAATTTTTAATTTTGAAACGGATCTTTCACCAGATGCAACTGAAAACCGCAGTGTAAGTAATATTCTTAGCGCTATTGCTGTGTTTGGAAATGTTGAAATTAAGTCACTGGTAAAAAGATATTGTAATAAGGTTTGTGGATCATTAGACTGGTTTTCTGTAATGATTTCATTAAATAAATCAATACCGTCAATGTCTGATTCACTACTTGAATCATCTTTAAGTTTCAGATTTAAATCTTTACAATGTTTCAATAACTCATCATTGGAATAATTATATAAGTTATTGCTAAAAAAGCCAAATACGTCGGTAAATGTTTTTAACTCGTCGAATCTATCCTTTAAAGAAGATATTGTCTGATCTAGGATTCTAAAATAAAAATCTACTCTATATTTGATTTTGGGGTCTACTAAAACTTCGTCACTATGTTCATAGTGAAATTATGTTGATTTTTTCTTGAACGAATTGTATGTACTGGTGATAAATCTGTTTCTACGTTGAGTTCGTGAGCCACTTTGGAAGCTTTTGCTAACACCGTTTCAAAGTGTTCAGCCGTGCGATATTCTGTGAACTTACCATAGCACTGTTTTAATGCGTACAAGTATCTAGGTACCTAACCTACCAATTGAGAAGGAAGCGCAAAGGGGATTCCCCTAACTTGGCAAGTCCTGTTTTTCATAGAATGACAGACGACTTTTGGTAGTGCATCTTAGTTTTAACGGATGCCAATAGATGGCGGTTTTAACGTCATTCATTTGGATTTTTTCTATACTATGACATATTTTCTTATCGCCTCAACGGGTACGCCTCGCGCGCTCCAAGGACAGGACGGGCTAAAGGACATTAATTGCTATATTATCCTTTTTGGGGGGTTTTGTCAAAAAAATATCAATATTTTAATATGAGCTATTTTGGGGTTACGGAAACTATATATTTTTAGAATCTGCATTAAATTTCCCTCATTTTGAAGTATAATTAACAAGGTTTTATTAAAAACAGCCCCCCTAGTAATTAAAATAAGATAATTTATCAACAAAAATAGATTTTTTACCTCATAAAAAATTGTTGTCGTTCCTCCGTGATTGCTTCCCCACCTTGTAATCTTTTGCACTCACTTATGATTATGAAAAATTTCAAAAAATTATGAAATGCCTATTGGCGCCGGCGCTCGATTTGCCGCCCCCTGGGCCTGCCGCCCGTGTGCGGTGCACGCTTTGCACGCCCGCTTACGGCGGCGGCCCTGTTTTTAGCTTTGAAAAGCTTCTCTCACCATTAGCTACACTAATAGGTAATGTTAAAGAATTCTTATTGCGATTAATATGTATGGAAACAGCTATGCCATGTTATTTGAAAAAAAAAATCTGAATTATTTCGAAAGCCTTCATTTGGGGAGATATATAGGGTGAAATATTTTCAATTTCATCACATAAATCTTGTGCTAAAATATCGGACTCATTTTTGATGGGGTCGTGCAAAATCTTTTCTATAGATTTATATTTTTCGAGCCTGATTTATCTAATTTAATAAATTTTGGCAAGTCATGCAAAAGTCAAACATTTCATAATGATTTTTTAATTGTTCATTAATTTTTAAAATTGCCGTGTCCAGTATAATATAATAAAAGTTAATTTTAAACAGTTTACTTTACTTTCATAGTGGATTATTCGTTTTTAATCCGGAGCGGCGCGCGCTTCGCGTTTCTTTAGATGAATCATGGGCGTAGACAGGATTTTTTTCCAAGGGGGGGCCAACCGTAGACAAGGCCGCAGTGGTACTAGCGGACGGAGGCTAAGCCGGAAAACTTTGGTTGGGCCACGCCCAGTTTTCACCCAAAAGTCGTTAAAATCATTAAAACAACAAGGATTCGGCATCCTCTTGAATGGCATGGCATGAATGTTATGTTGCAAAATGAGTCTGTTGGGTGTGATGATGATATTTGTTTTGGTTCTTTAAGTGCGTGAAAATGGATAAAGATAGTTTAAATATTAAGACAAAAAAAAAGCTGGAACCTTCAAGAACGGTGAACTTTAGTTTTACCAATTTTCGAACATTGCCTTTTATTGAACAAAGTCAAAGAAAAATCGTATCATATTTATCCCTGCCTGCCTATGCAACTACTTTATAAAAATATGTGAATTTCAGGAGATGAAGGAAATTCACATATATAAAAGCAAACATACGCTCATGATAGCTTGAGGAATTAGTGTTTGGTTATAATGCTGTTAAGAAGGTTCAGATTTGGGCAAGACTTTCGACATACTACTCTATTTTATTGTTTAAAATAAATAATTGAAGAGGTTCCTGCAAGAACGATGCAACACCATTTTTGTTGATTGTTGGGAAATTGAAGAAAAAAAACTTAAAAAAAATGTTTTTATTTTAAACTGAAAAGCGAAATGTCAATCGATAATAAAGAGGTTTGTTTGGTCAATAGTTGAAACTATTTTGAAACAAATCATTTTTGAAGAAATTAAAAAAAAAACTTGGAGCTGCATCTTTTTTGCACCAAACACTCAGTGAAAACATGCGTACTTGTCACAGTTTTTGAGAAAAAAAAAACAAATTCCCAGTGAACATAAACAAAACGAATTTTGTTTACCAACAAAAATAATACATAATAAATATAAGCAAGTTGCTATTAAAAAAATAAAATGCAAAAATCAGCACACAGTGAACAAACACACCCTTCATTAATCTACCTGGTTGCCATCATTCGTCCCTGGGTGTTTCCTTGCCATCGCTTTACTTGTGAGGCAGAAGTAGAAAGCCATTGAACAAATTATGTTGCCATCCTAAAAGTGCGTTCAGAATTGAGCATTTTAGCCCGAAGGAACCGAATTCGCCTAGTGTGGACGTTAGTCGTCGAATTATAAATTTGCGCCAATTCTTTGCTTTTGACACCTTCAATTCAAACGGATATCATATCAAACCTTTCAAAATATTGATAAGCCATTTCAAAGAAAAATAGAAATTATATTGCCACATTTAATAAAATATAGTTGGATCCAATAACTTTACGATCTGACCCCCTACGCTTATATTCTGAAAGAGGGAATATCTTTGGATTAATTGCTCCAAAATCTTTTGTAGACATCTGTTTGTAAAATATATTTTGTATATGTTTTAATTAAGAAATTATAGGGTCACTTACACGAGTTCAACTTTTTTAACGTTTGGTTTTAGTATATTTTGGTTGCCCCTATAAAAATGTTGAGAATCGAACACCTATATCTAAGCTATTTCACCAATGTTAACTTTTTACAATACATAAAAAACAATTATTATTTTTGTGAATCTCAGTAGAGTTCTACACGGCTTCGAAGTAAGTGATTTTATTTTATTTATAATATTTAAAGTACCTAATGAAGAATATTTCATGGTTATTTTTGATATAGAATTTGATTATATTATTGCTGCTACATATCATTAAAATTCCTATATTTTTTACACATTTTTAACAACCTTTAAAATATAATTAAGTCCTGTCGACAACCATTTTTTATTATTTAAGTTAATTTTGGCAGTTTCGATTAGTTTTGATTCTCGTAATTTTGGATATATTAATTGCTCTTTTTTCATTAACTATACAAAATGGGAAATTCACAGTTGCGAAAAAGTTAAGGAGTCATGTGAAATAGATCTATGTAAGATATATCAAACTACAACCCACTCCTAGTAATTATTATTAGATTAGTATACAGGGTGTCCAGAAATAGCATCGCCAAATTACAGAGGGTGATTCTACATAAGAAAACATGAACATTTTTTCATATGAACATGGGTCCGAAAATGCATAGTTTCCAAGAACCCTGTATCTTGGAAACTATGCATTTTCGGACCCATGTTCATATGAAAAAATGTTCATGTTTTCTTATGTAGAATCACCCTCTGTAATTTGGCGATGCTATTTCCGAACACCCTGTATACTAATCTAATAATAATTACTAGGAGTCTATTTCACATGACTCCTTAACTTTTTCGCAACTGTGAATTTCCCATTTTCTTTTGTATAATTAATGAAAAAAGAGCAATTAATATATGCAAAATTACGAGAATCAAAACTAATCGAAACTGCCAAAATTACAAACTTTTTATAAAAAATCAGTGTTTTCTTAATACCTTAAATATGATTTTACTGAATTTGTTGAAATTTGGCAGGGTTATCTGTAGTAATAAGGGGCTCATTTAGCCTTAATTAGAATAAAAATATAAAATCCAGTGACGTCCCGGAGGGCATCATACCGAATATTATTGACAAAAAAAGTGTGCGCTGCTGACTTTTTCAAACATTTTATATTTTTTTCGTATTAAGCAACTAAAAATACAGTAATTTTGATTCTTGAGTTGTTTTCGTATCTTGCGTAGTTTTCGATAAAAAAAGTAAAAACCGGTTTATTACATTTGCAAACTTTCTTGATAAAATCGATATTTTTATTTGTATCTTAAATAAACTCTTACCGATTTTGTTGAAATTTGATAGGGTTATCTGTAGTAATAGGCGGCTCATTTAGCTTTTATCAGATTAAAAATAGAATGTCCAGTGGCGTCCCGAGGGACATCATACCGAATATTATTGACAAAGAAATGTGCGCCACTGATTCTTTTAAACATATTATATTTTTTTCGTATTAAGCAACTAAAAATACAACATTTTTGTTTCCTAATTTGTATTCGTATCTTGCTTCGTTTTCGAGAAAAAAAAAATAAAACCAGTTTATTACAGCGTTTGATGTAGAATTTTGTGCCCTAAAGAAATGTAATAAACTGGTTTTTATTTTTTTTCTCGAAAACGAAGCAAAATACGAAAACAAATTAAGAATCAAAAATGTTGTATTTTTAGCTGCTTAATATGAAAAAAATATAAAATGTTTAAAAGAGTCAGTGGCGCACATTTCTTTGTCAATAATATTCGGTATGATGCCCCCGGGACGCCACTGGACATTATATTTTTAATTTAGTAAAGGCTAAATGAACCGCCTATTACTACAGATAAAACTGTTAAATTGCAACAAAATCGGTAAAAGCATATTTAAGATATAAATAAAAATATCGATTTTATCAAAAAAGTTTGGAAATGTAATAAACCGGTTTTTACTTTTTTTATCGAAAACAACGCAAGATACAAAATCAACTCGAGAATAAAAAATATTGTATTTTTAGTTGCTTAATACGAAAAAAATATAAAATGTTTGAAAAAGTCAGCGGCGCACACTTTTTTTTTGTCAATAATATTTGGTATGATGCCCTCCGGGACGCCACTGGACTTTATATTTTTAATCTAATTAAGGCTAAATGAGCCCCTTATTACAGTAAAAACTAATTTTTTATAAAAAGTTTGACACCCTGTATCTTGGAAACTATGCAATTTCGGACCCATGTTCATATGAAAAAATGTTCATGTTTTCTTATGTAGAACTACCTTCTGTAATTTAACGATGTTATTTCCGGACACCCTGTATATTGATGCATATATTAAATAATTAACAGACATGTGTTCATACGACTTATTGGAAAAAAATGTTAAATATGAAAGTTGCCAAATTTATTTTATATAAAGGATATATTAAAAAAGTATAACAAACATGAATTTTTCATGCTGTTGCCAAATTCATCTATGAAATTTTCTATGTATGTTTATAAGATATTTAAATATGGGTTACCCGTCATAATCGCGTCTTAAAGAATTGAACCTAGAGCTTTATTTTTCTTTATTTGGCACCACCCATTAACCCAGTGAATCTGGGGTGCCAAAGAGTTTTTTTTTCTGTTTGGGACCCCTGATGTGCTTAAACAAGATTTATCGATATTTTGTAAAAAAATCATTATCTTTTTGAAGCTTATCTATCTCCGCTCTATTGGCACCAGCCAAATTTTGTAAATTTAATGGATGAAATATATGGTCAAAAATTCTGTAATTTTTTCCGAAATTTTTATCTAAGCCTTAAATACCATGTCTAATAGGGTTCATACAATATGATTCTCTAAAAGGTATACCTAATGAATCATAATATAAGATAAAAAAATATTATTATTACTTTGATAATAAAGAAGGACATTAAGCCCCTCTTTCTCATTCGCCGGAATATTTTTTCTCATTCTTTTAAGAGTTTTGACGTGTGAAACAGGTCATAAATTATTTTAAAACTATTTAGAGAGGGTATCCGCGCATTAACATCTTCCATATAATATGCTATAAATTTCTTTAGAGCCGCATATTTATTATTATTATTTTTAATAAATAAAAAAACTATTTCAAATTTTTAACATTTAAAATGTTTCTGTTATCCTAGTATAGGGCTTCAAATCGTCAAAAAGTGCATGCTACATTTGCCACATGGCGTCATACGCGTGAGAGACCGTGTTGGTTTGTTTATTTAAACAAAATTTGAATATAAGGTATCGGAATCGGTTCAAATGACCAATGAATATAAATTGGTACTAACTGAAACTTACCGAAAGGTGATTTGAACGACTAACTAACACTAGCCAAAAGTATCCAAAAGCATCAAAACGGGCTAAAATGTAAAAAGTTAAAACTATCCAAAACGAACAGAATTTTCACGAATAACCAAAACTAACCAAAAACATTAAATTTGATTATAACGTATCGGAATAGATTAAAAATATTAAAGTAAGTTGAAACTAACCCACATTTACCGAATTTTGGGGACTACCTAAAATTAACCAAAAACATTTAAATTGGTTATAACGTATCGGAACCTAAGACTACTTACTTAAAAAGACAAAATCTGTCATTCATTCAAATTTCTAGAAAACTGCATCGTAAACCACAGACTGTAACGTGCGTATTATCAATGAAACTGTGGTACAGGAAGTGGCTAGTGGGTAAACAAACATAGGCGTAGCATTTTTATTTTTCCTAATATTTTTTCTCTCAGCAAAATTCAAATCTAAATCGATTCCGCAAAAACTAAAAATGGGAATTTGTGGGTCTTTTATAGAGTTCGATTCTTAAATTAAATCTGGATATTGAAATATTGGGAAATTTGAGACCGACAATTTTCAAGTTTGGAAACGAATTTTTTAGCACATACTATAAATTTTTGAAAAATCTTTATTAATATTTTAGAGGGATATTAAATTATAAAAGATTAAAAGTCAATAAAGTTCCATCACCATATGTCCAATTTTTTTTGTTCAGACTGATTGGATATCAAAACTGGTATGAAAAAAAGGCATCGACAAACAACACCAAAACTCTGGCACTCGCAGCCACAGAATTGATTATAACGTATCGAAACCGATTTAAATGATAAAATAAATTGGAACTAACTGAAAGTAACCGAAAGTTGTTTGAATGACTAAAAAAAGTAACAAAAAGCACCAAAACGGGCTAAAACGTATAGGAACAGATTAAAAATGTTAAAGTAAGTTAAAACTGATACAAATTAACCGACTTTTAGCGACTAACCAAAAACATTAATATTGTTTATAACGTACCTACCGAACTTACCAGTACTTGATTAAACAACTAACCAAAACTAATTAAAAATAACCAAAAGCACCAAAAAGCGCCAAAACGTATCGAAACATTAAAAATATTAAAGTACCTTGAAATTAACCCAAATTAACCGAATTTTGGCGATTAACTAAAATTAGTCAAAAACATTTAAGTTGCTGATAACGTACCGGAACCAGTTCAAATGACTAAAATAAATTGGAACTGAAAGTAACCGAAAGTTGATTGAATGATTAACTTAACATAACCTAAAACACCAAAACGCGCTAAAACGTACCGGAATAGATTACAAAAATTAAAGTAAGTTAAAACCAACCAAAACGAACCGAATTTTGGGGTTGGGGACAAAACAAAATTCTTATATTTTATTATAACGTAGTCGTTTCAAATGGCTAAAATAAATTTGAACTAACTGAAACTAACTGAAAGTTGTTTGAACGACTAACCGAAAATGACTAAAAATAACCATGCAAAGGTAACAAAACGGGCTAAAAAGAATCGGAACAGGTTCAAAATATTACAATAATGTTATCGCTAGCTAATTATATATTAATATATTTTCCTATCTATAAGTGGAAGGGTAATTTTTTAAGCCTTCATATCTGCACCTTTATTTACTTATTTATTTTATAATTATGATAATCTTTAATATTAATCATAAAAATGCATTTCTTTAATTAAAAATATTATACACACTCGTAAATATACAAAATATTTACTTTTTTAAACTCTCATTTTAAAAACTATTTGAATTATAACACAAATCACATTTTTGCTTTTTTATTCATCATTTCCATCAATGTCCCCCCGGTTGCATCCTTGCGAAGGACTGTGAATTTTTATTAGAGATGCACCGAAGCTTCGGTTCCGCTTGATGTTTTTTTTTTTTTAATATTCGGGGTTAAGCCGAACCAACGGCCGAAGCGACTATTATAAATCTTGCGAGTTTGAGCATAGATAATGGTTTGAGCTTGTTGATTGATCCTTAGTTAAAACGACTTTTTGTTAGGCATATTTTTATATAAAAAAAGAAAGATTTATTACTTTAAATTGGACATTTCGGTTTTATTCTCATTAGAGGTAGGGACTATAAAGCAGTGAGGGCATTTAAATTTGTCTTTATTTAACCTTTTTAATAAGATATCCCGCATAGTAAGTTACTGCCCCTTCTTCTAAAGTGCTTGTTTTGGCTCTATAGTATTGAGAGGTACTCTGAGAAGTATTCTGAGAGACGTTTAAACCACCCTCAGAACTGCTAATTATTTCGATGTCTAAATGATCATCTTTTAATGAGTCATTTAAATCTTCGTTAATAACAGGGCCGGCGTCGTTTTCAGTGTTATTATTTAATAACGATGTAAACAAAATAGGCTCATCTTTGTCCTCCTGACAGTTTGAAGATTTAGAGGGCCCAATTAATCCAGTAATTGCTTGAATTCGAAGTGACTGTCGAAAAGACGTTGCGGAAGAATTCAAGTTTTCTAATTACAGAAAAAAAGTTTTCCAAGAAGTTTTGGTTTAACCGTTTCGTCAAAATAAAATTATTGTTATCATTTTTTTCACTTTCAAAGAGTTGAAATATTCCATTAATACTTTGTAAAATCCCATCAAAGCACGGCGCGGCGGTCTTGTTTTTTTGAAGCATTTTTAGCACTGATAGAGGTGGTTAGTTTAGTTATTGATTTAAAGACTTCTCTTAATTTTTTTGGAATATTAATAACTTTGCAGTTTTTTTCATCTAGACCGCACCGGTAGGGTTTCTACTATATAGCTTATCACTATTAAGGGCATCAAACAAATTATTTAAAAATAAGCAAAATCAGCTGTTGGTGAGCTGTAATTATCACTAAACTGCTGGCCATTTGCTTTCGAGCAAGGAAAGTTTCCCCTAAATTTAAAACTAAATATTTTCTTAACCAGATATGATATCGATGTCTGGTTTTTAATGGTTGATAGATTTGTCCCCTACGAAAAAATTTCCAATGTTGGATTTATTTGAACTGTCAAAAATGTTTATATACGGCGCGTCAAAGAAGACGATGATTTTTGCTCCAATTTGAATAGCATCTAACTTTTATAATAATTTTTTTCAATTTTGTCACTGTACAGGGTGATCCCCTATAATGTCGCCCCCCTTTAACTTTTTTATTTTAAGTGTCTCAAAAAAAATAAAAGTATGGTTATGGAGGTACTGAAAAATACTTTTTTTCTGCGTATAAAAAATATTGGAAAAATGTTCAGAATACAGGGAAATCCAAAAAGTTAATTTTTTTTCAATGGAACACCCTATACTGAAATTATTTTTCGATTCCTCGTAAAATTCTAAGCATATTTTATGTATGATGTTATACCTCTAGAGTT
>MU197079.1:806-11361 GCA_016904865.1 Pissodes strobi | reverse complement strand
TATTAGCAAGAAAACGGCTCAACTTAGTTTGAGTTCTTCACTATCAAGTCGCTATAGGACTTCTTTGTCCTACTGATGAGATCAGTAAAAGATCGAAAGCGACCAAAGCCCAAATCAGGCCAAAGACTGAACCTTTGCATATAAGCTTTGTGTTTGGCTAATAAGCCTTAATAGTTGTGCCCATTTTTAAAACAAGTTGATACTGGTTTGCTTATTCGTCTTCTGCTTGTCTTTTCAGTTGTGGGAAAGCCACAATAATACTTCATTTTTTAAAGTTATATTGTTATAACTTTTCAAACCACCTGGCTACCTGTCCTTCAGGCTGTTTCATATCCAAAAGCCATTTAAGTGCTGCATGATCAGTCCTTATCAGAAATTCTTGCCCGTACAGATATTGATGGAAATGCTCAACAGACCGTACTATTGCCAAAAGCTCTTTTCGGGTTACACAGTAGTTACGTTCAGGTTTCGAAAGTGTTCGACTGTAGTATTCGATATTTTTTTTGTATTTGTACACGTGAGTGGGTCCAAATAGGACCCTCCACTGCGACCCTTGGTCTATTGTGGCTCACATCTGTGTTTCCACTATGCCAGAGGCTCGATCCTTTTCAAGAAATCGAACAGCTTTCTGGGGTGGATAGTTTTCAAATCTGCAAGTGTGATTTGAGTTAGTATTCGATAACTCGTTCTTCCCCTGCTTGTACTTGCGATAAAACTGCTCCGAAGCCGGTGTTGCTTGCATCTGTGTCCAATACAAATTTACCCTTTTGTTCCGGATATCCCAATATTGGACTAGATCATAGAGCCGCTTTTAATTTCCTGAACGCAGAATCACAGTTATGATCCCAGTTATAATTTGCTCGTTCTTCAGTGAGCTTATGTAAAGGTGCAGCTATATTTGCAAATCCTTCGACAAATCTTCTATAATAAGTACATAAACCAAGGAAGCTCCGCAGTTCGTGTTTGTCGCGAGGACGAGGCCAGTCTTTGATTGCTGTTATCTTTCGTTGATCAGTTTGGATTCCCTCTGATGACACGACGTGTCCGAGAAATTCAACTTTTTGTTGGAAGAGAAAACATTTCTTTGGATTCAGTAAGAGCTAAGCATTCTTGATCCTAGTAAAAACTTCATGCAGGTTTTGTAGGTGCTCCTCGAAAGTTTTTGCCATTACCATTATGTCATCAAGATAGACCAGGCATGTCTTCCAAGTGAGGCTTCGTAGAACAACTTCCATAAGACGCTCAAAAGTAGCGGGGGCATTGCATAATCCGAAGGGCATAACTCTAAACTGATATAAACCACTTCCGGTAGAGAAGGCAGTCGTTTCCTTATCCTGTTCGTCCATGCCTACTTGCCAGTATCCGCTCTTTAGATCAAGTGTTAAGAACCAATGAGAACCTGCTAGTGTCGTCAACGTATCGTCAATTCTGGGAAGTGGATAGCTGTCCTTCTTGGTGACGTCATTGAGCCTTCTATAGTCCACGCAGAATCTGGTAGTCCCATCCTTCTTGGTGACTAAGACAACAGGAGATGACCATGGACTTGATGACTCTTCAATAATTCCATCTTCAAGCATTTTATCCACTAATGTGGTAACCTCTTGCTGCTTCGTCACTGGTAACCTACGAGGATGCTGCCGTATGGGGTGAGAACTCCCAGTGTCGATTTTATGTTTTATGATGTTCGTTCTTCCAGTATTGCCATTTTTCTTTTCAAAGGCTGTACTCTGCTCTTTGATAAATTGTGTAGCTCTCTTCAGTTCTTCGGAAGACAGATGTTGCCACGACTTCTGGAAATGTTCTAGGACTTCCTTAGGTGATGTTGAGGGTGTTACTTCTGACTGCGTTTCGCAACTGGTTACCCACTGCACCGGCTCGCAAGTGGCTATTACATCTCCTTTATTGATTTTGATGGAATTGGATGAAATATTTGCTATCCTTATCGGTATTTCGCCGTCGGTTTTCATTAGTGCTTTGCCTACGAGGTGTTTGCAAGGCAAATCGTGGTGTTGGATAAGTCCGATGCAGCCTCCAAAATCCTTCTCCAATTTCCCAAAAATTATCTGCTCGGTGTTTCCGCTTATTCTGACAGTACATGCCGCCACTACTTTAGTCGGTGTGCCATCGTCTGTTTTGTTAAAGATGAACTCTTCGGTGCCAAACTTCAGAAGATTAAGCTTGTTGTCAAAAGAGAATCCATGTTGACCGATGAGATCCATCCCCAAAATAAATTCGTCTTCGATGTCGGCGACTAACACTGTGTGGTGTAGTTTAATTCGTCCCAGTTGAAGTTCGATATCCATTTCCCCAAGTACTTCAGCTGTCTCACCGGTAACTGTACGTAAAACTACATTCTTTGATATGGGTAGAATTTCTACTCTATTCACTCTGTTGGACCTTATCAAAGATACCGCCGCACCAGTGTCAACAGTAATTGTTATGGCTCTTCCGTTGATCTTTCCTGTAATTGTTAGACTGTCGGCGGCTTTTCCTAGGCTTTTTATGGAGACGATCCTGGGGGCTTTATCTTCTTTAGCCAACACCCGCCCCGCAATGTTGACTAATTGAAGTTTTCCTGATTTGACTTGGGGGCCCTAGCGTCTCTGGATGGAGATCTAGACCGTAGTTGTACTCGGCAGTCTCTTTTGAAATGCCCAGTCCTGCCACATCTATAGCACTGATTTGATGTATTTCGGTTACGTGGCCTATCTTCCATTGGCTCCCGGAATCTCGCCGTGGCCTGAAGAACTTCCGTTAATTTCTTCAAAATTTCACCCATCTCATTTAATTCACAGCTGTTTGTCGGCTTTTCTTGCTGGATGGATACGGCCCTGATTTTTGGCTTGGAGATGTTACAGGCCGCCTCGATTTCTAGGGCTCGACCCAAAGCTTCGCTGCTGTTATCAAATTTGGCTAGGCGTAGCATTTTCTGAGTTTCTGGATCTCTAATACCATCCACGAAATATTGGGCAGCAAGTTCCTCTTGAAATTCTTCTGTCGCTCCCGGGTAGGCCAATTGAATGAGACGTCTAATGTCTGCCTCAAATTCTTGCAGGTTTTCACCAGGCTTCTGATGTCGGGACTTAACTTGTGCCTGATAGAGCTGTCTTCTATGTTGGTCGTCAAATCGTCTCTCCAGGACAGCTACAAGTATGTCATATTTTCCCTGTTGGCTGACGGGAATTGTCTGCAGTAGTTCCAGGGCAGATCCACGAAGCGCTACCACTAGTGATGTAGCCATTTCTTCATTATTCCAACCGTTGGCAACAGCAGCGGCTTCAAATTGCCTTTTGTACATTGTCCAGGATGTTTGACCGTCATAGGGTGGAGGTTTAATATGTTGTCCTGTGCCGAATACCCTCTCGGTGGATCCTTGATTTTTTAGTCTGGACACTTCTGCTTGTAGATTCTTCATTTCTTTCTGTACGTTTTCTACTTCTTTTTGTACAGTTACAACTTCTTTTTGTATATTGTTTACTTCTTTTTCAAATTTCTCATTTTGCCCGTCCAATATTTTCTGTAATTTTCCTTGCTCGCCTACAATTACATCCAGCATCCATTTCTGCAGCTGTTCCTGTTCTGCTTGCCTTCTACCTTCAGCTTCTTCCCGTTCCGCTTGCCTTTTATCTTCTTGATCTTGTAAAATTTTCTGAAGCCGGTCCTGTTCTGCTTGCCTTCTACGTTCATCCTGTTCCCGTTCCGCTTGTCTTTTATCTTCTTGATCTTGCAAAATTTTCTGAAGCCGGCCCTGTTCTGCTTGCCTTTTACGTTCATCCTCTTCCCGATCCGCTTGCTTTTTATCTTCTTGATCTTGAAAAATTTTTTGCAGCCGGTCCTGTTCTATTTGTCTCTCAGCATTTAGATTTTCCATGAAATCAGCCAACATTTTATTAATTTGCTCCATTTCTGCCGTTTGTTGCCTTGTATTGACCATAGAATGTTATAAAATTTTACCAGAATCCACCAATCAAACGATCTCGTTGACGTACTTGTACCTCTTCTTTCCTCGAAAAATACTTCGCAAGTCCGGTCCTTTCACAATCCGACTTCTGTCACCAAATCTTACGTTTTTCCCGTGGGTTCTTAACAGAATTACAACTTTTGCTATTTTCAACTAATACTCTCTTTATTCACTACCACTGTTTACAATTTAACACTCTAAACTACTCTTATAACTTTACAACTAATATCTATTCAACACTCAATGATTAACTGAACTGAACTAACTAACATTCGCCTTAGGTCTGCTTATATATAATCTCAAATATATCACGAATATTCGGGAAGTATTCCAAGGCCACTCTATATGATCTCGACGAGGCCATCGAGAGAATTCCAGCGATCCTGAAACTTCACGGCCGGCCGGGCGATGATTCATACAGACAGAGAAGCGAGCGGCACGGCGCGGCGCGGCGGCTAGTTCTATAGGGTAGCACAAAAACGTTCGGATGGTTGTTAGTCGTGACACTATTATCCATTATAGGTAGGTAGGTAATGACCGGTAAAGATAAGGTGTAGCAGCATTGTCTTTTATACAATTGTAGCAGACATCGATAAACAGAAGCATAATCTCTCCTAAATATTTAATATTACCCGATTTTGTTGTTCGGAAGATTCGGAAAGATTTACTGAAAATTAGGGTATGATTCAAACTAGGATATTACACATGTGATTCAAGCGTACTAAAGACACGTTATGCTACTTATTTAACCGAGAAACTCTTTACATTACACACAATACACACACAAAATGTTTTGTGATTACACAAACCGAACCGCTCTTCTATTTTTCCTTTTTCCGCGAAATATAAATCGTTGGTTAGGTTCTCTTTTTAGGTTACAATGAAAAGTAGTAGGCCTACTAAGCATAAAACCCAGGCGTTACAACAAATAACTTCTACAAACTAATACAGGCCGGAATAATTTAATTCCTTTACAATAGAATTCTTTTGCTGGAAATTGCCCAAAGACCCTTCATGTGAGAACAGCAACAAATTTTATAGGAACATAGGTACTCTAATTAAGAAAGACCATTTTTAAGCACATATAAGGGTGCATTATTATTCTACTTTTGAAAATGTTTGCTCAATGTAGAATAAGACATATGTTGTTGGATAAAAAAAAAACTTGAAACTTAGAACAGTCTAGCAATACACATTACATGGTACTTCTTCAAAAGTAATTATTCAACAATTAATTTAAATTTCAATTTAAAAAAAAACAACCATTACATTCTGTTAGTAGCTATGTACTTACCGATCATAATCTTTAGAGGAAATTTGAAGCAAGATTTTCCATCTCCAGACCTAGCTGAACAAGCACGATATGCACAAAAAATACCCGGCATGATTATAGGCTTATTCAGTTTTAAAATTTGGAAATTACGACACAATTCAATACTAAAGCGCACTTATCACAATTCGTAACTGACGCGCTGCAACAAAAGTCAGTTTGACCTTGACGGAAGGCCTTCATATTTCGCGCATGCGTAGCAAAATTTGGTCCCCCGGCTGTCGCTACTCGTTGGTTTGGAATACTCTGGCGTAACTTTGAACACTGGACACGTTCCGACGAGTGTCGGTATTTTGGACCTGCGTCAAAAGATGCTTCAAACGTTGGAATCAACATTCGATGAACGGCTACACGAATGGTTTATGTTTATCGATAATTAGATTTCATAATTGATAGTTTTGTTTTGTTGTCTCGTTCGCAGCCCAAGATATATGGATAATATTATTTTTTTTATGTATCACTAATTTTGCACAAGATAAAACCACGATGCAAGCAACAATGCCAACCGTTACAGTGCCGTTCATTTTCTCTTTTTTTTAGACATTTTCGAAAAGGAAGATGCAAAAAGGTCAGAGCCACAAGTATCAAAATTGAACCGGCAGAACTAAAACCCGCACAAAATTAACGTGAAAGTAGCGACAAGTAATCCAGAATGTTGGCTTTCAATGTTGGATCCAACATCCAACGCTCGCCACGTGTGTGGGACAAAAGCAATTTGCTAAATGCTAGTTGCTGATTTGGGTCGAAGGTTGGCTCCAACATTGTATCCAACATTGGTTCCAATGTTTGACACACCGGCTTTAAAGGACTAAAGAATAGGACATCGAAGATTAAATCCCAGTCTCGTTGTTAACGGATTGAAATCTGCTCGGGTGTAGGCTCTACACAAAAAAGGAAGTTAAAGTGAGGAAAACAATTATCGCCCAGTATCAGAGCTTTCAATTGTAAATAAAGTATTTGAAAAAATCATGTATAATAGACTAATATCATTTGTGGAAATAATATCTTATTGATTGACCAGCAGAATGGATTTAGAAAAAAAGAGAAATAAGTTAAAGGGTCAGACATCTGAAAACGTAAGAAACAGACTTGGTCTACTGTCATTCAACATTTGGGACACACAGTGCATCTATTTTTAAAACGAAGACTTATAACACTAAATAAGAGACACGTACAGCTTGCTCAAATTACTTATATCTTTCTTATCATTTATTGCAATCTGATTTTTTTAATGTCAATCATTTCTAGAAATGTGTTTGGTTCAGTCAGTGGCATTTTGGTATCTTTATAGCTAAGTGTATGCTTTTTGTTTGTCCGTGAGTTATTAAGGCGGCAGGCGACATAATTTCGTTTGTCATACTTATGGCTTTGAAGGCGGTTTCGAGATATTGACTTGTTTGTCCTGTGTATTTACCATTGCAATTATTACAAGGAATTTTATAAACGATGTTACTGTTTTATTTCTTAGATTTTTTTTTTCAGTTTACTGAAAATTTTTGATAAGTGATTGTGTCCATTATGACAAATTGTAATGTTATATTTTTTGAAACTGCTGAGAGAGACTTACAAAAAGCAGAGAGAGATATTTTAATTTGTTTTTGTTTGGTGATATGAGCTGATTTTTAATTAAACTTTAAAATTTATTTATTTGATCATGTTTTAAAATCTAACGATTTAATTCGTATTATATTAATATTCCACGCCACTGTGTATCGCATTTCAAACGATGCTCTTTAAAAGCTCGCCGCGACCCTCTTAGCGTATCTCTTGTCACAATGTTTAACTATAAGCAGAGCTGCTTCGAATCATACAATCCACTTACTTCAAAATACAAGCTAGGGTCAGCTACAAGCAGAAACGCTTCCCACCAATCACAGTGTTTCTTACAGTAACAACTGGAAACAGTCAATTTAGCGTCCCTAAAATTCCGATCTATAATAATCGAATTTTATAAAAAACTGCCGATTTCATCAAGGTTTGTGTTAAAATTCATAATTTTAATTCATGTATATGGTGATCTATTGAAAAAAATAAACTTTTTGTTTTTCCCTCTATACTGACCATTTTTCAATTTTTTTTATACGTAGTAAAAAGTTTTTGGTACACAAAAAGTGAAAGAGGGACGTTATTATAACATTGGACGTTGGCTTTTACGTGGGACACATTGTAACAAGCCCTTAGCAATCGCTCTCATCAACCTTTAATCAATAACAATAATTTATGAAAATTTAATGATGTGTAGAAATCCCATTAGTTTTATAAAAATACAAATAGGCACCTATATTTTCTAATATGGAATATAAAATGAGAGAATCTGCAGGGTAGTTTAAAAAATATTGATAAACAAAAATTAACATTTTCATTCGATTCGATAATTCTTTAATAAATGGACGGAGAATTCTATAAAAATTAAACGTTGGCCGGGTCATAATGTTAAAGTGCGAAAGAGATTCGCAGTGCTAATATTTTTCACGCTCTAATCCGATATTGTCTTTCTTGTCCGCGACGGACTCAGTTCACCATCCGTAAAATTAAGTTTGCTGCTCCGTAAAAAAGGCCGAACAAGTGTCGGGCCGCAGATTACTCTTCTCCCCGATTTTCACACTTTGCCTCGTAGTTTATTTACCCACACGGTAAATTGTTTTTTGGTCTGCTAAGACTGGACTCTAATCGGATTTGGCTCTATGTGTGTCGGTTCACATGAATGTATTATTGTTTCGATAATTTTTTCGACTACTATCAAAGTCGAATGTTCAAGCACTAGAAGCCCAAACGAATGAATGCCTAAGGGGGCATTATCGTAAAGCATTTGTGTTAAACAATAATAGAACTTTCCAGAGGGGGTTCCCATAAATACACTTACATTAGAAATCAAACGGATGGAACAATGTCTTGTATACTAAATTTTATTTATAACAAATCTACACTACACATTGTGTGCTTCGATTACAAAATAAGAGACGATGGCGTAACATCTGCATTTCACAATCGAAACTAAAAAACGAGATCGGATAAATCAATTCGTTTAAATCGATTGGAAACGCATGACTAAAGCTGTCGTCATCGGTCATTAGCGCGCAAATCGCATAATTTTCAAACAAAACCCGATCGTCCTTAACTGGTCGTAAATTCGGGTTTTTGTTTCCGGCAAACGTCCGCGTGGTCGGGGTAGATAAATTGAAATTACCGCCGCATCATATTGGGTAACCATTAATCAAAACGGGGCCACTTGATCCGCTTTGGCTACGATGCGATTATTGCGATTAGGTCTTCGGCGCTGACAGAGTGTCGCTCCGAATATAAAGCTGCTTCCTTTATAATCGCCCGCCATATTACACGGTATTAGGTCGAGACCGAAACGATATCTCTTGTGCGCTATTTAATTTTTGAATGATTCCTTCGACCTCTTTGATAATAATTTACCATAATCCGTGAATAATAATTATTTAGGGAACGAAACTACAATGTGCAAAGACCAAGTAGTCGGGAACCGAAATTTATACTTTCAATGTATAATGCGCTTCCATTAAGTCATCGTATCAAATTGTATAAGGACCTTTCAACATTGATTGCGTAATCACTTAAATGACCTTTAATGGCCTCTACTTGCGTTGCGATTCTTAGATTTTAGAAAATTTATTATGAAGAACATAGTATGTGTCTCGTAAATGGACAAATTATGAGCAGCAATTTGGTAATCATGCCAATTCCTTGAATTAAATGCATGTAAATATTAAATGTCCCTGTCCCAGGGGGGGGGGACAGAGAAACAACAAAGGAGAAATGCCTGTTGCACATTCTTTAAGAAGCCACCCCCATGCAGGTGGACGTGGAAAAATCCGGATAACTCGGTAAAGAACGAGATAGACAACCGGAAAATATTGGAAGATGTAGACATTCTGAACCGGTTCGACACCGGAAGTGACCACAGACTAGTGAGAGCACGTCTTTTGTTTGACTTAAAACCTATCGACATTTTATAAACCTGGATGTAAATCAAATGAATGAGAGAATCGAAATAGGCAGCCAAACAGCAGCAGCAAAAAAGATATGTTCAAAAGCAAAAGACCCTAAAATCAGTACAAACACCAATAAAATAATAGAACAAAGAAGGCATATGGAAAAAGGACGGACGAATACAGAACATTTAACAAAGAAGTAAAGAGAAATATTCGAAGAGACATAAGAAAATACAAAACCAACACGATTCTGAATGCAATAGAGAATAACTCAAGCATGAAAATACTAAGATCAAAACTTTCACGCGGAAAAACAAGAATAACCAAACTTAAGACACGGCAAGGAACTATAGTCTCAAACCTAGAACAAATACCCCGCATAGTTGAAGATTTCTACAATGATTTGTATTAGTCACCCGATAGGGAAATGCAACCGCAATGCAAAGTTTTGAACGTCGAATCAGAAGATATGCCGGATATATCGCTAGAGGGAAAGTAGATATGCCTTAAGGAGGATGAAAAACGATAAATGTCCCGGAGAGGACCACATTACGGTGGAGATGTTGAAGCTGGGTGGAAGTACGGTGGAAAAAAATATTCAAATCTTACTGAATAAATGTCTACAAGATGGTGTAATTCCCACAGAATGGTGTAAAACAGAAGTTATTATCCTGTTTAAAAAAGGAGACACCGCAGAGATCTGCTTTCACAACTATACAAGCTATTCACCAAAATCATATGCAACCGCCTAACAGAAAAATTTGACCTTTACCAGCCAGCAGAACAGACCGGACTCCGCAGCGGATACAGCACCACCGATCACCTACAAATACTGCGAACCTTAATTGAAAAGACAACCGAGTATAATGTCCCCATCCATCTGACGTTTATCGACTTCCACAAAGCCTTCGACACGATTGAATCGTGGTCAATTTTTGAATCTCTAGGAAATGTAAGAATAGACTCAAGAAATTCCACCTTACTCAAAAACATATACAAGAATGCGACATTTCACGTTAAGATAAACGAAGAAATAATCGCCAAGAAAATAAAAATGGGAAGGAGAGTATGCCAGAGTGATACTATCTCACCAAAACTATTTACTGAAAGAAGACACCGCAGAGATCGAAAACTGCCGTTCTATCAGTCTGCTTTCTCAACTATGCAAGCTATTCACCAAAATCATATGCAACCTTGGAGGACGTCTTCAAAAAACTTGAATGGGAATCTAAAGCTATAAAGATCGACGGGGTGTACTTCAATCACCTGCGGTTCGCCGACGATATCGTCTTAATTTCAAGCGAC
>JAEQML010081062.1:0-11363 GCA_016904865.1 Pissodes strobi | reverse complement strand
AATATGGGTTTCCGCCATCAAAAAACGTTTTAAAATGGGCATTTTTATCGAGTTTGACAGTTTAAAGTACAAAAATCGCAAAACTTAGCGTGCGCCCATTTAGTAAACAATTAGGCCTGCAGTAATTATTTAATAAACGGTCGCTGATATAGAACCCCTTGTATATTAGAAATATTGGTTAATATGGGTATCCGCCATCAAAAGACGTTTTAAAATGGGCATTTTGTCGAGTTTGACAGTTTAAAGTACAAAAATCGCAAAAATTAACGTGCATCCATATAGTAAACAATTACCTCAAAGTGATTTAGGATCTCGATTTAAAGCAATTCAAAAAGCGTCGGAAGCCCTAAAAGTTCCACAAAGCACAATATACAACCTAGAAGATCCTAACATAGGAACGGATTTCGAATCTAGAACGAATTGGAAACGTTTCCCCCAGCAAAACTCGAATAATCTGCATTGTTTAATGGAAGTAATTTGGTTCTGGTATCATATAAGCACTGTCGATTTTGAAGCTTTTTTTGGGTTGTACCAGTTGTATGGAAAAAATACATCAAATGGGACACATTAACGCAAAAAAAAATTGTGCATGAAGCACATTTTCGCAAAATAAATTCAAAATAAAGGTTAAAATGTAAGGTACACTTTTTGCTAATAAACACTATTCCAGTTCACTTTGTCCTAAGGTATGGCCGCCGAAGGTTAGCAATAACATAATATAAATCGTCTTTTCTTAAAAATTGCAAGTAAAACTGTTTTTAATATAATATAATTTAATATAATATTTATGAAGGAAACGTCAACATGACTGTAATAAATTCGAAAGTCCCTGTATATTTATTTTACCTTAATCCCTTATATTGTTCTACCTTGTTTATTATTTTAACACAGTCAATAGGTTTGTTCTAGCAGCGATTTCAAACCAAAGCCAAGGCATCCGGAGTTTGCGCATTGCAATATAAGCGACACTTAAATCGCTATGCGCAAACTCCGGATGGTTTGGCTTTGGTTTGAAATCGCTGCTAGAACAAACCTAATGCCATCTACTATTTGTCAATTTTTGTATGTGTATTTGTTGCTAATTAAAGCCTTATATCAAAAGGTATATAAGTTACTACAATTTAAATAGCAAGCATGGATAAATTCCTAAAGCCAGACAGATTCGACGCTGATCCAGACTCTTCCAAAGCGCAGGCAGAATGAACCCACTGGAAGACAACCTTTAATAACTTTGTATCTACTGTTGAGAAAATCGATGATCCGGAAAAACCTAAACTTTTGATAAATCATGTAAGTCATAACAACTATGAATATATCGCCGAATGTTTGACATACTCAGATGCTATTAAAACTCTTGATACAATTTCTGTCAAACCTATAAATGAAATATTTACTAGACACTGTCTCACTTCTAGAAAGCAACAACCTGGTGAAATTCTGAAACAACTAAGTAAGGACTGCAATTTTTTAGCTGTCAAGGCCGATGAACACCGAAATGACTACATAAGAGACTCATTTATTAGTGGATTAAGTCCCTGCCACAGTAGACAACGTCTACTCGAAAATCACTTTTTAAAACTGCAAGACGCCGCGCCGTAAACCAAGCCTTGTCCTTGGAGTCAGCCCAAAAGAATTCAGACGCCTACACTATGTCTTCAAATTTTATCAATTCAGTACCTTCAACAAGTAAACAAACCATAGAAGAACATGAAGCTCACTTTACTGCTGCAGCCACAAAAGTATATAGGTGTTATTTCTGTGGAAGTAATAAAAGGCCCCTGCGCAATTTGTGTCCTGCAAGGAATGCGATGTGCAGCGATTGTGGAAAACAGGAACACTTTTCAAAGGTATGTCAAAGTAAAAGCAAATTAAAAGCATTCTCAGCTTCACTCATTCCATCTTCAAAAATGCTCGCTGCAGCTCCAGAAAGTTTAGCTAGGTGTGTCATCAAAGTCAAAATTAATGGCTTTCCTGCTGATGCTTTAGTTGATACAGGAAGTTCAGAAACATATTTCTAAAAGCTTCCTTATCATCTGTATCTATATCTGTGTTTCTAAGTACTGGATACATATCCATGGCCTCTACTGCCTTACAATCTCCTATATCAGCCCACTGTTTTGTCGATTTGGAATTAAACCATCATAAATATGCAAATCTTCAATTGACAGTTCTTTTAGACTTATGTGCCGATGCTATAATAGGACATGATGTACTCAGACAACATTTCAATCTAAAAGTACACTTCGCAGGCCCAAAAGAACCTTTAATAATTGATTTACCTTCTGTTTGTTGTTTACCTTCATTGCATGGATATAAAACCAACTTTATTTTCAAATTTGTCAGCAGACTGCAGGCCAATTGCTACCAAATCTCGAAGATTCTCACACGAAGATGCAAAATTTATTTTAAGTGAAATTAAAACCCTTCTCTTGAATGGAATTATAGAAGAAAGTAACTCTCCATGGCATGGCGTGCACAAGTTTTGATAACGAGAAATTAAAACCATAAGAAGAGGATGGTGGTCGACTTCTCACAAACTACCAACAAATTCACGCATTTAGGTGCGTCTCCTCTTCCAAATATTGAAGACATAGTCCGCGCGGTGGCTATAAAATTATCAGACCGAGGTGGTCTTTGTTTAGTGTTAAATTATGTGAACTCTTTAAAAAATGTAACTTGTAATTTTATATTTTGATGTGACCGTTGTCGTTTGATGTTGTTTGTTCCTCTTCGTGGATATGTTTTTTTGTTCCACTGACAAGTAACACTGAGGATGGCTCAGACCGAAAGCGCTCTGTTACGCTAATTTGGATTAAATTTTATGCACGGAATACAAAGGGTGGTTCATTTAGTATATTTCGTACATGCACACAGCCTTCACTCTTCATTTATTATTATATGTCTGTTTATTATTTTTCTTTAGATAGGAAATGTGGCAAAGTAATTTTAATAATACCATACAATTATTTTTACTATTGCATTATTTCACAAATTTATAACACTTCATAAATCAAGTTCTTTAAATGGGTCGAAGATAAGTGAAAAAAATATCGTTAGGCCTGAATTAGTCTGGTAAAGCATTAATTTCTCATTAAAAATGTTATGCGATATAAAGTTTCCCAAGGTAAATAAACTAGTCATGCCCGGTATGCCTTTCAAATTAAGCGAATTAGAATTATTTATTTGGTGCAATAAACGCGTATTGCATTTATTGTCTTAGTTTGCTTTTATTGTACCTAAGCCAGTATCAAGTGTGTCAAGTGAAGTGTGTTATTATCAACGTTATTATATTTGCAGTAAGTACTTAGATAAATTTTGGCAAGTTGATTTTTTATTTCCAGTGGTAACTTTAAATATGAATGTATAAAAATTGGTAAACTGCTTATTGCTATCTCATTCAGATATCCATCTCTGTAATCGTATTTAAAAAATAGGGAAAATAAAATAATAAAAACAGTAATTGATCTGGCTTCTCCCAAAAGCGAGTGTATAATAATAATTAAATATAAATAATATTTTATAAAATAAATGAGAACTTTAAAAGCAAGGTAATTGTAATTATTGCATTTATATAACACGAAATTAAAATGCGACTATTATCGTAAAATAATTGAAGTGTGCAGTGCAAAATGTACCTAAGTCACATCTTCAAAGTTTCGAGAAAAACGAATTTAAAGTTTTTATTTGTTGCTGGAAATATTACTGTTGGAAATATTCACTTGGCATTCTTCGATAGCATTGAAAATATAATTATATTTCATGCTTTATTTTTAAAGGAAAATGTTTTTTAGAAACGGACTTAGACATGTTTTCCTTTGCATTTCATTAATAAGTAACAAAAAGGCACATACAATTATATTTTAAAAATGGTTTTATTTAATTATGAACGAAAAATGCAATAATAAAGGTTTCTAAAAACTATATAATTTAGTATTACACAACAGAAACATCAGATAATTCGTAAATATTCGTTTCAAAGTTGAAGGTACTAATACGACTTACAAAATGCGTCAAGATTCAAAAATTAATAACATTTGGTTTCAATGATGTTACAATGTAAAGTTCAAAAGTGAACAAACGCCCTCTTATAAAGGCCATGGCACTAAGACTAAGAAAAGCAGTAGCCAATATGGTCACCTCCGTAGGGACCGAAACTAAATGCTCTAAAGGATATATTTCGAGTTTTTAATATAACATATGTTTAACATTGTGAATTTTGTGCATTTGCAGTGAAAAATTTATACAAAGCAAGTAATTTATTGTGTTAATGGCAAGGACATTGCCCTGCGCTCGTGAAAATAGACTTAATCATACCACACTACACTACACCTAATTATTTTACCTTATACAATATTTAATATACTTATGGTTTATGATTAGGCACTCATTGCTCTGGTACCTAGTAATATCAAAAATAACTGACATGTTAATATTCAAATACTGTTAAGGTTTTTATTTGTTGTTGGAAATATTACTGTTGGAAATATTTACTCAGCATTCTTCGATAGCATTAAAAATATAATTTGGTAGAAATAAATATTACATGGTTTATTTAAAAAAAAATGTCCTTTAGGAATGGACTTGGGCATGTTTTCTTTTGGATTTCATTAATAAGTAACGAAAAGGCACATAAAATTATATTCTAAAAATGGTTTTATTTCATACTAAAAAAAGGTTACTTAAAAATATATAACTTTAGTATTACACAACAGAAACATCAAATTATTCGTAAATATCCGTTTCGTAGTCAACACCTTCATACAAACCATCATTTCGTATTGCAGAACGCGCAGCTGTCGCGTATTGTTATCAATTAAGGTTCTTTATAAAAAATCAGTATCTCCTGATGTTACAAAACGCAGCAGGCAGCAGGTGCATAATATTTTGGTATTTAACACTTAAAGTGCCGTGATGGCCTTAACTTATCCACCATTTTAGCTAAACCAAATTTGTCGTAATGACCGTGGTGGATTAAAGTGGGTCACTAGACATTATTTTCATTTTGATCGTAGTATGATTTTAAACTGCTTTCAATATTTTCCATTAGTTATCTGTTGCATTTATGTAATCCACCACGGCCAACACTATACAGCCATCGAGATTAAATGATAAAACGGCATTTTAAACTATTTTATTTATTTGAAAAGAGACAATAATAAACAAAAAAAATTATTATTTTAAGACTGCATTATGCAGATCGAAGAAACAGTCAAGACACAGGAATTTTGAGCACTTGATACACTGAAATTTGATCCATTTTGTCTTATTTTTGGCAATTTTTCTTCCTAACTGGGTTACATTCTCATGATAACAGTTTGAACAATTTTTTTTTTCTGTTTCTTCTAGAGCAGCGGTTCTCAAATTTTTTTGGTGACGGAACCCTTTTAAAAAACTAAATTTTTAACGGAACCCTAAACTAAAAGCATAACCAGTTAGATGTGTATTAATAATCATACAAAAAAAGATAGATGCAGTAAGTAGTAAGCAGGGACCGCTTTACAGTTTTCCAAGATGTAAGCAAAGATATTTATGCGTCCCCCAATATGTGCCTCAGTAAGTCTTAATCAGACCCCCCTCCCCCCCTCCCCCCTTCGGTATGGCAAGAAATAGATTTTTAACCGTGCAAGGTGTCATTATTGATATGCGTTTGGGGATTTTAAAGCTCGGTTAAGGTATATTATGACTAGAAATTTAAAGCAATAATTATTTCTTTATTGAAAAAAATAGCAAGTAAAATAAGTAACTTTTCCTAATCAGCCAACAACTTTATTACCGAAAATAAACCTTAGGTAAAACAAGAGACAACATAATAGAAAGTACTAAAAGTAAAAAATATTCAACTAAAACAAGGATTTACTCTAATCAACTATATAAAAATAAGCAACTGACTAACCCAAACTGAATTTGTATTTTATACAAAACGAACAAAACAATTAAAACGATCACAAGCTTCTAAACAAAATTGTTTTTTCTTACTTTCAGTTCTGCAAAATTACTAATTATTTCATTGAAATCTAAAGAGCTACCGAAATCATGTTTAATAGCTATGATAGCTAATCCCGAAAGCCTTTGTTGAGTTGTTGTTCGTCGATAATTTTTAATTTAGAAAAAGCTCTTTCCCAGTTCCCTCTGAATCCGGAATGGTTAGCAAAATCGTAATGCCACTGCTACATTTGGAGCACAATTAAATTCGGAAACGAATTTTAAATCTTCAATAGGTGAACTTTTTTCTGCGATCATAAAAGTATTAAAAGTTCATCGGCAAGTTCTAAGGCGTCAATATCTGAACGTAACGTAGAATCTGTTAAGGCTAATTCTAGATTTTTGCAATGTGTTACAATTGCTTCCTTTTTAACTGTTCTATATCATACAGATATGGAAACATATCACTGTGCGCATTAAGCTGCTCAAAATGTCTAGTTAGGGAATTAACTGCGCAATCTACTACGTGAAAATAGAGTTCGATTCTGTATTTTTGTTGCGGATCTCGGGATGTCAATCTGTGGAGTGGTGTAAATAAAATAAAATAAAATAAAATACAATAAAATAATAGAAATGGCTGATGGAAGACAGTAATTTTCTGTTTGTAAAAGCTTACTGACTGGGTTTATATTACTTAGAAAGTCGTACCAGACCAGATAACCACAGAGGACAAAAAATCAAACGGTTTAATTTGTGACTAACCCTGATGCCTCATGTCTTATTGATGGTTCCATTTCATGATCATCATAAATACTAAGTAAGGCGTAATATAATTATGCTTCCAATTTGAAATTTCAAGAGCTTTAATACATATATAGGAGTTTCCCACCTGTGCTTAAATATATGTAATTTATTTCGGATGTCATGTTCGACTGAAACGTATTGTATTGTATTGTTATTTTCTTAGTTTAAAGTTTTATTGAGTTGTATTGTAACTTGTAAGTACTTTGTACGACTGGGTTTATCCCGTTGAATAATAAATGAAATTAAAGTCTTAAGCGTTATGTGTTTTATGTGCCGCATTAAAGTGGACCAACAAAACGTAGAAGATGAAAAAAACATTTTATTTTCTATGGTATTGAACAAACTTTCTGCTATCTGTAAAGGCCTGGCCATATCACATACGATGGCATAGACACGATCAATCACAAACGCAACATGAGTTGAGGTGTTGAGTATTAAGGTAATAAGTATTTTATTTTATTTCGAAATTTCGACCATATTTTGCGCCCCTGTGAGAGTTGCGCCTTAAGCAGTCGCTTACCTCACTTACACCTTAAGCGGCCCCTGTAGTAAGTTAGTAAGAAAATGATAAAACTAAGTTAATTTAATGGGAGGCATGAAATTGTTTTTTATTCCTCATCAACTAGGTAATATCAGGCTTGATAGAAGAAAGTTGAATTCTCATGTCTGGTTCAGCATCCAGTCTATTGCGGTATTTTGTTTTTGTAGCTGTATATGCTGAAAATCCCGTTTCACACAAGTACGTTGTTGGGAATGGCGGAAGAACATTCAAAGCCTCTGTGGCAAGTTGTGGATCTTCATCACGAACCCTACATCAAAAATCATTCAGTGATATTGTTTTGAACAATGATTCCATGCTTGTATCAGATGTCATTTCTAAAAATGATTCAAAAATCTGATTTGACATATTTTCAGGCTTCTTCAATTTGGATGAAAAAGGGTTTTGAATCCATGAGTTTATTTTCAGTTTCGTATTCTGTTCTTCAGGAAAGTAAGTCGCTTGCAGATCATTGAGATATTGCACCAATTGAAGAAATGTTTCATTTTGAAATATTTCTATATCACTAGGCTAAGGTGACTAAGGAACTTACTTAGCAATGAAAAGCTTTCTATTTCTTTCTTACCAAAACAAGTAATTAAAAAATCAAATTTTCTTTTAAAAGCGGTTATCTTGTTGTTAGCATTGAAAACTGTTGTCTGTTTTCCTTGTAGTGACAGATTTAATTCGTTAAGTTTTCCATACATATCTGCTAAAAATGTTAGTCTATATAACCAGCTTTTATCGGACAATCGGTCTTTTAAAATAAAAGGCATATCTGTAAGAAAAGCTTCTAATTCTGTTCTTAGTTCAAAAAGCCTTGTCAAAGTTTTATCCCGAGACAACCATCTCACTTCAGTATGGAGCAGTAGTGTTTTATGATTGCTAGCATAATCTTCACATAATATTGAGAACAATCGGGATTGCAGTCGGCGTCACAAAATTAATTATTTTAATTATTTTTACCGCCTCATCAAGAACCAATTTTAGATTTGGCGGCATTTTCATAACCGCGGGTGATTATCTATGCAGGATGCATTGGCTGGAACAACAATTTGGCGCTTTGATTTTTATTCGTGATACTGCCCCTGCTGTTCTACCTGTCATTACCTTGGCTCCATCGGTGCAAATATCGATGCAAACATTCCAATCGAGTTGGTTTTCTGCAAAAAATATGTTAATCGTGTTAAAAATTCTTCACCGGTTGTGTTAGTAGGCAGCGATGAGCACATAAGCAAGTCTTCTTCGAGTGAATGTTTATATGGATATCGCACAATTACTAGCAAGATGGCCAGTCTAGCAACATCCGTCGACTCATCAATTTGCAAGACGAATTTGTTATTTTGAAGCCGTGCAACCAGTTCTTGTTTTATGTATCCTGCGAGATCCCCAATCCGGCGCGAAACTATATCGTTCGAAAGCGGCACTGTAGAAAGATGCTTTGCAGATTTTTCGTCGAGCATACATTGTGTTATGTCTACCACACATTGTTTTATTAACTTTTCAGCGATAGTCTGCGCTACTTCTGCTTGGGCAATGCGGTAACTAACCAAATACGACGCCTCCGTGGCATTTTTATTCACAGTCTGAGTCGCATACGTCATAGTTTTTTGGCGTCTTAATAATTGTTCTTTTTTACGTACAAAAAATTCTTTACTCTTGTCTTTGCTTTGCGCAAGTGTAAACTAGCTTCAAATAAGAAACACTTAAATAAGTAAACCACTTAAAGATTTCCACTAACTTTATTTTAACATGACACGTGTTTCGACGGTAACGTCTTTTTCAAATGTGAATAGTTACAATAAAATATGCTAAAATTATTTAGTTCCGCTGTTGCAGGTAAATTACAAAAAATTATCTTGACCCAGGCGCCTTATGAATAGCAAAGGAAACAATTTAACAATTTCTAGGAAAGGTTCAATAACGGAGAAAACCCAAAATCAGTTTGTTCGTTTAGTAATATATTCAATTTTTTATATTTATTGATTTCCATAATTTCTAACAGATTTAATTTTTTACCTTTATTTTCAATATGTAAAACATTGAAATCGTTATTGAAAATGTGGTTTTCATTAATTAAATGACAAGCATAGTTAGAAGTATCCTTGCCATTAATGAAACAAGACTGGTGTTCTTTAATTCTCTTTTCAAAAGGTCTACCAGTTTGACCAATATATACTTTGGAACAGGAACCACAATTTAATTTATAGACACCATTTTTCTTACTTTTAGGTGTAGGGGATTTGTTATTTTTGATGAACTTACTAATTTTATTGTTGGTTTTAAAGGCAATTTTGGCATTCATATTTTTATTTTTGATATACTGTGATATTTTTTGTGTTAACTTTCCTGTGTGTGTTAAAATTTGGTAATTGTTAAGTTCATTATTATTAAGTTTTGGGTACACCAATTCTAAAGCTTTTTTGGTATCGTAATTTTTAATTAAAGTATCAACAATGTTAGCCTTATAACCATTATTCACAGCAAATTGTTTGATTATATTAATCTCTTTATTGTAATTATCTTCAGACAAAGGAATGTTATTTAGTCTATGTATAAAACTATTAAATGCTACCATTTTTTGATTGTACGGATGGTTAGATGAGTTGTGAATAATTATATCTGTATAAGATGGTTTGCGGTAGATGTCAAAGGTATGTTTATTGTTTACATTTGAAATTTTGAGGTCTAAAAAATTAATAGAGTGTTCCTGCTTCAATTCTACTGTAAATTTAATATTGGGATGTAATGTGTTAATGAATTCTAAGAAAATGTCTAATTGTCTTGACGTCCCATTAAAACAAACTAAAATGTCATCCACATATCTATACCAATATAAGCAATATTTGCTAAGATGGTGTTCATGAATTGATTTTTCTAAATTATCCATAAAGATTTCAGCTAAAATAGGACTAAGTGGATTACCCATTATTAAACCTTCGATACAAGTGTAAATCTTATCGTTAAATTGAAAATAATTTTGATCTAAACATAATGACAGGCAATTTAAAATATCCTGTTTTATTATGTGATTAATATGGTTCTGATCTAACATAATTTTAATTAATTCTAACACTTCAATCGGAGGTACACTAGGAAATAAATTTTTAATATCAAAAGAAATAAGTTTAGAGTTAGATGGTAAAGTAACATTTTCAATCTTATTCACTAGGTCATAACTATTTTTAATCGAATATTTAGATTAGAAATTACAATATTTACCTACAATGTGAATCAATTCTTCAGAAAGTTTAACAGCAGGGGCTGTACAATACGAAACTACAGGCCGAATAGGCATATCCTGTTTATGTAATTTGATTAAAGAATATAATTTAGGTATTTGTGGGTTCATTAACACCAGGTTAGATTTAACGTAATCCGGAAAAATGCTAACTTCTTTAACAACTTCTTTTACAAGTTTCTGATAGTGTAATGTAGGATCCGAATTAATTTCTATATATTTCTCTGGATTTAAAAAATTTAATGTTTTATTAATGTAGTCTATTTTGTTTAAAGCTATTATAGTTTTTCCTTTGTCGGCTCTAGTAAAAATAATGTCTGAGTCAACAGATTTCTTATTTATGGATTTAATTAATTGGGAATCATAATTATAATATCTTTGTTTATATGAAGTTATGGTATTAGCTAATAAATATTTATCTAAATTAGATAAATGTAAATTAGAAGAAATTAATTCACATTCTACCCCTAGTTGGTACTTAGTATTGATATTATTGTTACTTAAGTTATGGTTAAATCCTTTATTTAGGATATTAATTTCAGAGGTATTAAAACTAACCTCAGTAAAATTAACAAATCTATTATAAAATTGATGATCTGAATAAACTTTAGAATTATTGATATCATTGTTAGTTTCTTTAAATTTAATTTTTAATCTACGTAACTTATCGCTTTGAATTATGAATTTTTTGTTGATATTATCACCAATAAGAACCCTAATTTTGTTGTCTAATAAGTCAAATTCCAAATTACTTAGTCTTCTTGCGAGTTCCATATGTATTACCTTCAAATAAATATTTAAAATATCCCTCTTGTTGTACTGAGTCTTCCTGTCTTGAATAAGCCATTTTTTCAATCC
>MU197077.1:0-10671 GCA_016904865.1 Pissodes strobi | reverse complement strand
GATTTTTATACAATTGTGTCATTTAAAATCGTTTTTAAACGGATTTTAGATGATAAAAAAGCATATTATTATTTTAAATTAAACGAACTGTCAAAAGTATTATTCAGATGTCCAGACAGTTAAAATAATATTGAGTCATAGCCCTCTTCTAAAATTTGCAAAATTTGATTATTGACTTTCCCAAATCAAAGGATGTCGGCCCAAGATGAGTAGCTGGTAAAAAAATAAGCTTTGTAGATTTTCGTGTCGAAAGTGTGCAGTGAATTAATCCACAGTAGAGTGCTCTAGACGGCCTCAATTCTACCCCCTCCAATTTTTTGCCCCTCACCCCCCTCCGGTGACTGAGATAGATCCCGCTCACTTGATCTTAAGTGTATTCGACATTGAATGATATTGACCTAATTTCACCTTGAATGTCCATGACATTTGACCTTGAATGTCCTTGAGTTTTTGTTGAAGGTCGCGCATATGACTTTGAGATTGCTCCAAGCGTGTATGACCTTGAATGTCCTTGGGACTGTTTTGTGGTCTTTTACCTTGAATGACATTGAGATAATTTGATCTTGAACGCCCTTGAGTTTTTGATGTGTAAACATCTTACGCGGCGGTATGAGGGTAAATCTCGGCAAATGGGACGGAAATGTGTAAACCGATTCTAGCCGCTAGGACAGTACTATATACAATTTTGCCATTTAAAATTGTTTTAAACGGATTTTAGCCGATAAAAAAGCATATTTAAAATTAAACGAACCGTCAAAAGTATTATTTTTATTATATTATATTCGCAGTGTATTTGGATCCATATCACAGCTTATTTTTAATAGACGGTTGAATTTAAATTGATTTTCGCTTCAAAATCCACGACAAATTCGTCCGAAGCCAGGGCTATCGTCCTAAAAAAGTCCGAATTTTCGGATTTTTATACAATTTTGCCATTTAAAATCGTTTTTAAACGGATTTTAGACGATAAAAAAGCATATTATTATTTTAAATTATACGAACTGTCAAAAGTATTATTCAGATGCCCAGACGTTTAAAACAGTAAAATTTGAAAAAGCTGGTTATTGACTGTCCCAAATCAAAGGATGTCGGCCCAAGATTATAAGGTAAATATGCTGTGTCCATATGTTGATGTTATTCCTGGTGGCATTAGATTTTCGTGTCGAATTTGTGCAGTGAATTAATCCGCTCCGAAGCTGCCAGTGCGTATTATTAAAGAATCCTAACTAATATTATAAATGCGAATGTTTTTGTTTTTATTCTATGAACAAGCTAAAATGTACAGGTAACGGCCATAGCACGTTGAAAATGCCAGTTGTCGTCCGATCACTGAAGTTAAGCAACGTCGGGCGTGATTAGTACTTGGATGGGTTACCGCTTGGGAACATAACTTGCTGCTGTCATTTTTTTACAACCGATGTCGTTATAGTATATGTTTACACATCAGTCTCGAGTACTAGCAAACTCGCTTATTTTTTTTTATTTTTTTTTTGTTTTAATTATGATAATGTTTAATATTACTGCTAAAAATGCATTTCTTTAATTATATACATACCTATATTATAAACACTCGTGTGTTTGTATTTTTACTTTTTTAAACTCTGCTTTTGGAAACTATATGAATTTCAACGCAAATCACATCTTTGCGTTTTTATTCATCATTTTCAATGTCTCCCCGGTTGCATCTTTGCGAAGGACTGTGAATTTTTGTATTGTTAATTCAAAATATTAATTTGTAAAATGGAAAGAGCGAAGCTTCGACAAGTCTTGGCCCCCCTGCGAAAAAAGTGAAAATGCATTTAACTGTGGGCGAACATGCATTGGTAAAAACCGTGTATGTTTGTTTGTTAAACGAAGCTATTGATAACGTTACAGCTGATAATTGGCAGAAGTGTATCGAACATGTCATAAAACAAAAAATGATACTATGGTCGAAGTTATAGTTGAACCTCTTATTATCAATGTTGGTTCCGAAAGTAGTGACAGTAATGATTCTGAATCAAATTCTGATCAAACCTCCGATAACGAGTAGGAAACTTAAAATTGTATTGATTTTTGATGTAAACTTTCGATGCAACTTTCAATATGGTATTTTATGATATGACTCTTTTTTTCCTAGCCTTAATGAATACATAGTACTATTTGTTTGTAGTACAATTTTGTTGCTTATTACTAGACTTAGGAATAATTTTGAATATACGTTTTTTTTTGCATATTTTAGACTAAAATCATGCATATTTATGTGCATAAACTTTATTTTTTTAAGTGGATATTTGCCTAAGTTTACTTATTACTATTCCATTATATAGTTATTATAACATATTAATTTATAAAGCAATTGTATCCGCCACTGGAATTTCCTACTCTCTTCCCTTACCCCTCGAAGCGCGCCTTAAAACTAAAAATGAGTCACTGACTATTATTTCCGGCTTGAACTATAGTCATGTAATGATAAGCATGAAAATACATAGAATAAAGTGTTCACATAAAGTATGAAAAGTTGCATACCTAAGGTGAAATAATTAAAGGAAAGTTGTTGAGAAGCATACAAAAGTTGAAACAATTGAGGAAATATATAAAAATATGTATATAATACGAGTTTAAAAATAAAGCATACATATATAAGAAAGTAGTAAATACGGAAGAGATAGAAAAAAGTACAGATTAAGTAAAGAATAAGGAAACCTCAGATATGGGAATGTAATATAAAGAAATTATAATAAATAGAGGTGTATAGAGAAACAATGTAAATATATCAGGAAGATGAATTAAATAATTAGCTGTAAATAACACATATCAATTTACCAGATCCTTGCAAGTTTGGCCCAATCATCTCAGAAGGTACAGATGTGCACAGGTATCAGCTGTTCATCGAGTACTCAGGAACCAGTTGAAGAGCTATCCAGTTACGACAGAAGTCTCCAAATTCTGCAAGAATCCAGACCTAAAAAGCGAAGAAATGCTTAAGAAAAAAAAAAAAAGCTGAGAAAAGAGCATTACAATCTCAAAAGATATCTCAATATTGTGAGATATTTGCAATCAGATATAAATTATAACACAACAATGAAAACAGCAGCAGCAGGACATGCAATATCTGGCAGAAACTGAAAATTATTATCAAAAGACGAGACAACAAACATGAATAAAACTAAAGCAAAGCAATAAAATCTAGCGACTTACCTACAGTTGTAGAAAGAAGACGTGAGGATCCAGTAGTTATGTCGAAAACCATTCCATGGACAGACTGGGGAAAACTGGAACATGTGGTGCCACAGCAGCCAGCAATAACAGTTCGGCCAGACCATAAGCCATGAAGTTCCAGGGACTCTTATTATTCCTATTCCATGCTTCCGTAACCTAAAAAAGTTATAATTAATCTTCACATAACCACTTCCATGTTAAACGAGCAGTAATACATGTCATCTACAGCTTGGAATGGAATAAATAACATTGATAAAACCTCCCTTTTTAATATTCAGGCCCCACATTCCATAAAATGGAGTATAGTGCCGAATGGCTCAGTGACAGTTGCCACACCCTTTCCAAGAAATTCAAACTCATGCATCAAACACCCTTAGATTAGAGTTTTTTATGCTCTAGCATCCATTCTCATTCTACAAGAGCCCGAAAATAATAATTGTAGGAAATACAACACTTACCTTTTCGCTTCAAAGCACCTGCCAAGATTCAAACTTCATAGGCAAATCCCTGGTCACATTGCAAAAACTGCATTCGGCAGAAACATAAAACCGACCAAAAGGTGCAAAATCAAACACAAATCTTCGTCATTATATCAATGTAACAAATTTTAATGCTAATTTATTTGATCTAGGCGATACACAACGCAAAACGCTACCGTAGAAATAAATGACGAATTGACGAATAGGACACGACAGCATTTTTCCCAGAGGTCAAAAAGTTCGAGGTCGACGAATTGACAGGGGTACCAGTCAAAGGAAAAAAAAACGAAGAAAGCATCAGAACTACTCGGCGAATACTCGTTCAAGTAGAGATGGGGCAGACATATCGATACTCAACAAGGGACACGAAACAAAGATGGATACTTTCTCAGCAGTTTTCAAAGGGCGCCATCTAGCCACCAAGAAGTGAGGGACAAGCCAGAAGAAAGAAAATATTGTAGCGTAAAGTATAAAATACCTTTTATTTATTAATGTTACATATTAGAATAATTGACAGTACGATATTTCATGGAACTAAAATCTGTAAATTGTGTACAGATACACAATTTTAAATATAAATATGGTCAGCAAGCATAAATAAGTCGATTAAGAGACTATAAAAAGTCAGCCGATTTTTGTATAAGTCAACAAGTATTACTGAGTCTAAAAAACTGCTATAATTAGAGACATAAAATACAGCTATAAATATTAGTCTCATAAACAGGATCGTAATATAATATTAGATGTACAAAATAATTTAACATAATTAATAATTTTTTTAATTACCTGCAATAGTGGTAGTAGTGGTACTCTAGTTAAATAATAGAGAACAGGACGGTATTTATGCAGGTTAATAAAAGTCTATATTTAATAGGAGACTATAACTAAATAATATAAAGACAGCTAGTATGATTCTAGAAAGAAATAAGTCATGTAAACTATTTTGTAGAATTGTAAGTATTACTGAGACAATTTATAAAATGGTGATATTACGGTTATGATAAATGTGGTAATCCAAAGATCAACTTTCATGGGGTGGACGCATCCCATGCAGGCTGAATTAGTCAATACAAGCAAGATATTACAAGTATCAGTATTTTATAAAGAGTTGATATTGTGTCTAAACGTGGATTGACCAATAGGCGTCTATTGGCCAGTCAACGGTAAAGTATAGATATTTCAAATATGCAAAATACTTAGTGGAGAATTCTACATCCTACTTGTTCTCTGTTAATCTAGAATTAGAGTTAAGTATAAAATTTCAAAGACAGTTTATAAAAATATGTTTCTTTTTTTATTTTATGTACCAAGCACCAGTGGATGTCCATACTAGTCTCTCCAGCAGGCTCTTACTTACGATACCCTCAAAACAGTTTAATGGCATGTCAATGCTAAGACATATCGACTGCAGTGGAGGCTAGAGGGAGTTACTAAGGAGCAGCCTGGATCCAGAAAGTAACAAGACCACTGATGGATATTTTTTTATGTTCTATAAATTGTAATATCACATAATATTATGCGGCAAGTTTTTTCGAATTGAGGTCTTTCTTTTTTGAGCTATAGCGGTCGCATTAATGTTGGGGACCAACATTTTAGAGGGCGGAGGAATGTGTAATCTACTAAAAAGCATAAGCTACTAAACAAATATCACCCTGTCGCAAGTTTGAAGTTGAACTTGGAGATTGTTATATAAACATTAAAGGCAAACTATAAACAACGCGAGCAATCAACGGGAGCGACTTTGAACCTTATGCATGCAATGATCATCACTTTGTTTTATATAAATACGCTACCGAACCCTCAGTTCGGCAGACTTAGTCTCACCTCCAGCTCCCAAGGTTAGTCACTTGACGACTGCCTCCTGGGTTCTATCCGCTCCTAAAGTTAGTCATACGACTGCTTTAGGTTCCATTCCTTTCCTACCCAACCTGGTACCGGTTAGTCACTTGACGACTGCTAGGGCCAGGGGTTGCACAACCTCCATAGTAAAGTCTTGACAAGAAGTTTGTCAGAGTGTTTAGAAAGACAAGTGTCTAAATAGTCAGGTAAAAAGTTTAGTGAAATCTCTTAGTGCTCTTAAATAAAACCCAACCCTTAAGAAAAACTATAAATTATAAGACAGTAAACAAAGACCTATAAACAGTACCTCAAATCGAGAAAACATGCGCACCGTAGTAATCGGGTATAACAGAATCTCATTTTTTCTGACCAATAATTGTTGTTAAAGTTTTATCGTAAATACATTGTTATTGTTATAAACTAAACGTGCTTACTTTATCATCTCTTCTTACCCCACGTAACGCGATCCCGGTCTACCTCAGTTACCCCCCCGGCACGCTAAACAAGGCGTGTCCTCACGAGTAGAACATCCAGTGGTAGATTAAAGGAAGCATTGAGACCCCGTCATTGTACTAATCGCGCTACCCCCTAAGCTACTCGTGACAATATTGCTATCGGTAGTACCATTTGCTTTTTTCAGATAAGCTGCCGGCATTTCAAGTCATGAAACAGGAACAGTCTAAATTTATTTTGGTGGCAAAAAACAATACATGTGCTGAAGACATAACATCGAGAGCATCCAAATTGTAAAAACAAGTCTGCTGTGGTATAAGTCAATGTATTGAAGATACCCTACGTGAAACCTATGAGGAAGAATGTAATTATGGATAAGTAGATACAAATTAAAAAAAAAACTATAATTGTTCTTGGGATTGTCCATATTATATTCTTTCATCATTTTGAATGGGAATGATGTGAAAGCTGTGATTTATTTGTAAATAGATAGGTTTATCCACTCCACAATGTCAAATAATTTAACATACTGTTGAAGATTCTGGATCCTTAATACCATCAACCTCTAATGAACTCTAACCGTATAAACCTGTAATAGCACCGATAGCCTCAATAGAAATCTATTATGGTACTTGCGTCTGCGGAGTAGAAATATTATAACATGCTTAGGATGGACTGTGTTGCGAGTTTTCTACTTGGTGATTTGACCGGAGTGCATATTAACTAGCCCAAATTTCGTTTGAAACAAAAGCAGTGATAATAATAATATGGCAATTTTGAGTTTGACATGTTGATATCAAATTTTCGCAGAGTAACTATAGCATCCAACATCCATTATTGCTCATTGAATATTATAGAATATTATATCGTATTACCATTGTTTATGTCAATGGTATTACCGTCTTAAGTAACAAAGTTCCTTGAATTTGAGTAAAATACGACAACGCTAATACTTGAATTCGATTACACGCTTCCCCACCACTATCTTAATTAGTGACCATGTAGTCCCCTGGCGTTGGTCACTATGGTGACTTAAGTCATCCCTAAAAAAATGCATGTATTTTAAAACATAAGTAATGATCTTTTGAGCAAAAAATTAACCTATTCTGAAAAGACATGCTATAATAAGTGGAGACGTCTGTTACAAAGTAACATCTTCGCACACACACCGCTCGTGGAGCGCCATCTCCCCTTAGTGTGTTATAAAAAAAAGATAAAAAAAAGAAAAAAAAATGGCTAAAGGGCAAAGTTGAACACGATTTATGTTTTATGATCAAATGGCGGAAATATTGGGTAATAAACCTTCGCATTCGTCTGGTCAAGCGATTGAATTATCTGAAGATGCAGGTTCAGAGGCAAACAATACAGCTATTTTCAATTCAGTTCAACATGAAGCCAGTTCTGAAGAGGTGGGGTAGAACATGAAGCCAAGAAAAGGAAAATCCACTGCTGGCATAAAAGAAGCAGCAAAACAAGAGGCATGAAGAAAGAATGGAGAAAGAAGATAGGAAGCTGGATGTAGCGGAAAGAAAACTGGCACTTCTTGATCGATTTATAGAGAAGATTTGAATTTTTATTCATTATGTTTAAAACTTATTTTGTTTCTACTTTTGTTGCGTTTATGATTCTCTTTGTTGATGTGAGAATAGTTTCATGCCTATTATTTTTTTATAGGATTTATCTTTATTATTTTGGTCCCAAAATAAGGAAATGTGTATTTAAAAAAACTCAGTCTTTTTGTTGATTATTTGCAAGTTTAGGTTCATCTATTTGTGATATTTAGATCTTGAAATTTGATCTCTAGCCCAATGACCTGATGTCTAAGTATTTAGGTACATTTGTGATTAACTTGATCACTCTTCAAACATTTTGATTATTAGTTTTTGTTCCTGAACTTTTTAGTTGTAATAGTCTGATTTTGCCACTATAAAGAATTATAAATTTTATTTTATATGCTGTATTTAGCAACAAAAGATTCTATATTTTGTGGCATAAATTATTGAGTATTAACCTCTTCGGTTTATTAATTATAAATTCATTTATTTGATTTGTTGTTAATAAATTTAATTGCAACATTTATTCATGTTAATTAATTATACATACGAATATTAATATATTAATACGTATTAGCTTTTATAACACTGTTGTTGCAGTAAGTGGCTATTCTGATCATCTATTTTCTTATGTTGTCCTCCAGCACTTTCTGACTGCATTATTTTAGAGTGGATAATCTATTGGCTCGCTTATGTTTCATCAAACAGCTAAAATAAAAATAATTGTGATATCTGTTTAAATGTTCTTATTTTTATCGGTTAAATTAATATATTACTTTCGATTTGAATATTTCCGTGGTATTCTCGGCCTGCTATGGCTTTAACTTGTTGGGATCATTGATCTGGTTTGAGACTGCTGTTGTTTTCTTATTTCCAGAATAATTGTTAGTTATTACATTTTTATTTCTCCTCAATAGTAAAAAACTAGTACCTGTTATTTTTTCTAAGATTTGTTGATTTCTGCATAAATTGCTTGTTGGTTCTTCTCATAGTGTTGTAGGGATTTAGGGCGTATCCCTCATATATTTCCCTTGATGTTGTTTTCCCTTATTTTTCTTTAATTTTCTCTCAACCGTCAATGCTTGTTTTCCTTTTCTATGTTTTAGTAGTTATAACGTATCCAACCGGTTCAAATGACGCAAATAAATTGGTACCTACTGAAAGTAACTGAAAATTGATTGAATAACTAACCAAAACTAACCACAAGTAACTAAAAGCACCTAAACGGGCTAAAACGAATCGAAATAGATTGAAAATATTGAAGCAAGTTAAAACTAATTCAAATTAACCTTATTTTGGTGACTAACCAAAAATAACCAGAAACACTAAAATTGGTTATAACATATCGGAACGACTAACCAAAATTAACTTAAAACACCAAAATGGGCTAAACCATATCGAAACAGATTTAAAATATTAAGGTAAGTTGAAACGAACTTACATTGATCGAATTTTGCCAACTAACTAAAATTAACCAAAAACATTAAATTTGATTATAACGTATCGGAGTCGGTTCAAATGACTAAAATAAATTGGAATAAATGAAACTAACGGAAAGTTGATTGAACGAGTAACTAAAAATAACCAAAAGCACCAAAATGGGCCAAAACCAATCGGAACAGGTCACAAATATTACCGTAAGGTTATGGCTAATTATATGTTAATAGATTTTCCTACCTAAAAGTGAAGAGTAATTTTTTAGGTCTTCATTTATATGCACCTTTTTTATTTATTTTTGTTTTAATTATCATAATGTTTAATATTATTTTTAAAAATGCATTTTTTTAATTATATAATGTATATTATACATACTCGTGTTTGTATTTTTACTTTTTAAACTCTGATTTTAGATGCTATTTGAATTTCAACGCAAATCACATTTTTGCGTTTTTATTCATCATTTTCAATGTCCCCCCGGTTGCATATTTGCGAAGGACTGTGTATTTTAAAGGTTTATTATTTCGTTTAGAAATATTTCCTATTATTTATTGAAAATTTAAATTTTAGCTCATTAGTTGTTGCTTCCGCAGTTGTTTTACAATGCTTAGTTCTCGTTTATTATCTTCGAAGTATTCCTCGTATCGACTATTTCTTCATTTCGATAGTTGCTCTTCGCACTACGGGTTTTCTTAACTGACGTTTTTCCTCTCTAAATTCCTTGGAAGTTGCAAATGCAAATTGATTGAAACCGATCATCTCCTTTCTAGAAATTCCTACTGGGAAGATAGTAAGTGTCTACTGAAGTGTAGTGGGTGACTCATCTTTTTATTATTCCTTTTCATACTACCCTTCTGGGGATCTTGGGTTGAGTCCCTGATTTGTGTTTCACACCACCGATTTAGCGGGATATTAATACTACACAAGGTAAGATTTTTCCGGAATTTATTTTTTTACCGCCTGATGGCACATGGTTGCCTTGACTCTAAAGGTTATTTTCCATTATTTCTAGAGGCTTTCCGAGCTCACCTTATTGGCCCAGGGCAGTTGACCCAAAGACATTTAACCTTTTAACAAATGGTTGTTTGTTTTCACCTAACATGGGAGTCACACTAAGGTCGATAGACGTAGCGTTGCCAAATTTAAAGTTTACGAGTTACTATAGGAAATAACCCAGAAAATAGCAAATAAACTAGTAAAGAAAACGAGACACCAGACCTATTGATTTATTTTTTCGATGTTGTCACCATAATGACATACTTTTTTTTCATAACGAATTATAACACTAAGTACCTATTTTCCCCGTTTTTGATCCATCAAAAACCGGTTCCTACATTCCAATCCGACAATACCGCTTCCCTTGGTTCCGCCTCGTTTTATGCCCAAAATATTTATAGTATTCGCGTATAAAGTAAGTGCACCAGTAAAATGAGAGCATTGAAGGTCGGTCGACGACACCAAAGACAGGAAATGAAATACAGTAGTACAGTGGCGGGGATCATATACTTTTAATAAATGTACCGTATAGGGGAAAAAAGATGAATGTTGAATGTTTTTTTTTAATGGCAGTGGCACACACACTAAAGGGAGATCCTATGACGCTCGACGAGCGGTGTGTGTGCGAAGATGTTGATTGACACGGTTCTTGAATATTTGTAGGTCGTAATTAGTGGGAAACAGATGTCCTGGAAGTGAGTTCCACAGTGATG
>JAEQML010081059.1:0-11363 GCA_016904865.1 Pissodes strobi | reverse complement strand
TTTTTTTCTCACATTTTTATCAGTGTATTTTCGAAACATCTACGAGCTGTGTTGCTATCATTTGTATTTCCCAAAACAGGCTTGGGCTTATCTACAAGAACTCCTGAATCCGATTTTTTTGACTGAACTGGTAAACCAAATGTAAAAGGCATTCACAAATCTTATCTAGACGTGTAGCGTTGACAATTCGTATTTTAAATTACTGTCAATCACTAGCCTTAAAACTATATCCCCAATGTTGTTAAAATATTTTGACGACACACCACGTATATAACATTTCTGAGTTGATTTATTCGAACTTTACCGTCGATGATGGTAAAGTGCAAATCAAATTGGGTTTTTCATTGGAATAACAATTGTTTACTTGGAATTTCACGTAAAATGGTGGAGATAAGATTCTACATATAACATATTCAGAATTATTATGACTACATACAAGATCCACAGGGACCAAGGATGTTGCAAAAATACTAGAGTCAGAGCGACCTGGGGATTCAAAAGTTTGTTTGTATTCTGATTGACCTGAAGATCCATCAAACCCTCATTTACATAGGAGGATTAAATCAAACTTTGTAATATTGTCACCTTAATCTTGCAGTACATTCTCTTGTCAACTCAACGAGTCTCTGCCACTTTTAAAAATTCAGCACGATCCATTATCGAGAGCCCATCCCTATTTCTTTTCCCTTTTACCTAATGTTCTGTGATATTTTGCTTTCAAAGCATTTACACACCCTTAGAGTAACCCTTCGTTTTAAAATTTGCATTTGGAGCTTTAATATAGGCTGCGTAAAGACTCTCATTGAGCACTCTTGGGTTTCTATAAAAATTAATGAAACGCTTTGTAGGAGATGGCTGGGATTTTATTACAGTTTGACGAAGTTGCGAAAAATATGTTAGTTTTGCAATTTGTTGTCAAATTTCGGTTCTAATTTAAAAATATAGTTCGCTGATTTCAAAAGAGCTACAGACTATATTGAACGTGGTTTAAATCGCTTTCGGCAGGAGTCTCATTATTGTATATATTCATTTGCACATATGAAGAATATACAGTGTAGGGTACCAGCAGACGGTTCATGCAAATATATTGCCTACTTGTTATGTATTTATATGAAGAATATATTTAAAATCAACTTTAATAATACTCAAAATCGTTTTTACGAATAAATTATTATCTTAAGCAGATAAACTGACAAATTAATTTTCAAATATTTGTTAAAACTTGTTTGTCATGAAAAGAAAATGGCAGTGCAGGCTGGCCCAATAAAAATCCAGAAAATTAAAGTATATAATGGATAATCTGAATAAATACAAGGTGTCTTATTTAAACTAACCCAAACTAAGAAAAATTCTTATTTAACGTGAGTCCTGGAAATAAATTTATGTGACATTGTCCCACTAATTTATAACTAAAAGCTCGAATATATACAGATTGCAATTTGATATAATCAAATTTATTTCCTTTATTAAATATCGCGCGTTTCGGGATTTAGTGTTTCATGTATAATTATCAGTTATTAAAAATAAAGCTGAAGTAATTAAGGGGTTACACCTGCGTAGACGCGGTGATAATAAATAGCTAGCACCACAGCTGGTCATTGATATTATGTCAACAAAATAATAATTATTAGCGCATATCTACTAAAGATAAGAAGGTGCTCCTGAGACATCTTTTTAAAATATATATATTATTTCAAATATAAAATCAGCGACGTGATGGAGATAAAGTAGCTAGTAAGAGACTAAATAAATTTTTATTACGGGCCAAATATACATGGTGTTAGGTGTTCGCTGTAATTGGTTAGTTCCACGCTTATTAGCAGATATAGAAAGGAAAGGAAAACAGATAGTACCGTTCACAAGGATGAAAAGGCTCGAAAACCTAAGACCACTTTCACTCAAAGGAGAAACTATTCCATTTGCGAATACAGTGAAGTATCTGGGAATTACCCTCGATAAAACACTTAATGATATGAGCATCTGGATAAACTTGCCGCAAAAGCGAAATTGTCATTATGGACCTGCAGTTGGAGCATACATCCCAAACAAATGCACTGGCTATATATTGCAGTCATAAGACCAATGATAACATATGAAACAGTAGCTTGGTACTCTAAGAGCTCCGCGAGAATCAAACTATCCACCTTACAAAGACAAGCGTGTCTGGCAATTAGTTCCACCTTCGACACTACACCCACGGTAGCACTTGAGTGTCTTCTAAATCTGCCACCTCTCCAAATAGTACTGGAAAGGGAGGTCAGATGGGCTACGTATAGACTGACACAGGCGGTGATCATCATGGTGTTCAACAAGCTGAAAAGCGCTAATGGGTGTTGGGTCTATCATCAGATGTTATGCCTAAAAACTAACTATTACCATGCCTATGACGTCTTCCTACCGGAGAGAAACGAACGGGCAAAAACTCAGAACATCTGAGAACAACAGAAATTAGTTGGTTCACTGATAGCTCCAAGACCAATGATGTTACAGCAGCTGCTGCATGACATAAAACTGGTAGGGTTGAGTTTAAATGTTCCCTAGGTAAACATGCAAACATTTTTCAGGCTGAAGGTCAAGCCATTGATATATGACTGCATAGTGACTCATCGATAGAAACTGGAAAGGCAAGTCAATAAAATTATTCTCGGGCAGTCAAGCGTCTTTGAAAGCTTTTGAATCTAGGGGTTATTTAGCCAAGGCACTATGGAACTGCCGGAAACTACTCACAAAACTAGGTAGAGGAAATAAACTTACACGTATCTGGATACCTGGACATACAGGATATGAGGGCCGCTCTTGCGAAGCAGGTGGCCACAACGGCCTTCATAGTACTGGGAATAGCTTACAACACAGCTAAAGTAGCCCTCTCCAGGTGGACACACCAATTGTAGGCAAATGGAGAGAGTTACCGGGCCTAACTCATTGAAAGATGCCATCAGAAAGAACTAGACTACTTCTTCAACTTGGCCAACAGCAGGTTCAGCCTGTAGTTAGCACGTACACTGGCCATTATCGGCTAAGAAACCACATGAACATGATAGGGCTTTTCGAAGAAACGAAATGCCGCTTATGCTTGGAGGACGAAGAAACAATGGAGCATGTTTTATGCCACTGGAAAGAATCAGACAAACGGTGTTTGAAATTGCCCAAGTTACACTTGTACGTTTGAAAACTACCCTATCCACCCCAGACGGCTAATCGATTTCATGAAAAGGATCGAGCCTCTGGCCTAGTGGAAACCACAGATGTAAGCCACAATAGACCAAAGGTCGCAGTAGAGGGCCCCATCTGGGCCCACTCACGTGTACGAACACGGCATCTTTTGATCACAAAAAATAGTATCATGTTACGGAAACCGCATCCGTTTATCTTTGTTAATAAGGGAAAGACCCCAATAACAACAAATACTCGACACCCTATACACGATGGCCTTTCGAAAACGTAAACAAAAAAAGAATGGAAAACAATACAAAATAAAACAAATGAGAAACCCTTTATGAAAATATCACTGCGTGTGCTTGAGACCACACGACAGAAGTGATAACTTCAACAAAGCGCTGTTAAAAAGCATATAAAATAGAAAAAGCTTCGTGGAGGCATCAGCGATAAGCCGCCGATGGTAATACGTGCGTCAAAACTGAATATAAGTCTATAGAACAGCATAATACATATTTATTGTTAATTTGGCAGTTAGGTAGATGATTATTCGACTTAATATATTAAAGACTGACAAGATGTACAAGGCAATTCCAATAAGACTTTAAATGCTTTATGCCTCCTGTTAGGGTCAAAACTCGAAATGGCGAAAACTTTAAATTCAATTAGCAAACCCTGTATAAAATGCATCATTAGTTCTAAAGTGGCCACTTGTACTTTGGCGTAGATTCTCGTCAAGTGCCGAACTTTTCTATACAAATAAAATTTGTTGTCGAAAAAAATTATTTATTTTTTTTGCCATGAAAGGATATCATAAAAGTGCAAAACACGATTTTGTAAAATCACCGACAGGATAGGTAAATAATGAATGAAAATTATAGATCCAAAGAGATCGAATCCACAAGAATATTGACTTCAAGTAACGTAGCGCTTCACTCGCTATTTGCTTCAGGCTTGCCAACAAATAACCTTACTAACTTGCTAAAGTCTTAAAGATTACATAATATACCTTTTCTAACTCTAATTAATAAATTCATTTTTTGAAATAATATTATTCAAGCTTTGTTGAGTGATATGACCGTCGATGCCTTAGAACTTAAGTGATCTTAGAAAGAGGAATCAAGGAAAGAGAAACTTGGCGGTGGTGGAGGACATTAAATAAAATTGCGTAGAAATATGGGATAGAGAGTGAGCAGCCTAGAGTTCAAATGCCAACCGATCTTTGAGATATTATTGATGATTCTGGATAATACCAGGAGGTAATATTAACTTAACAATTGGACATTGGTTGGGGATTTCTCTAGCTTAATTATTAGGTTCAATTATATTATATTATATACCTTTTTATCTTTCATTTAATTTCAAGATATTTTTTGAATCAAACTGTAACAATTGGGATTTGACGTCTGGGAGGAGCCTAATCGGTCACGTCACAACATGGAGGAAGCAGGCTGCAATATTATACAAAAATAGTGTGATGATTAGTGAATTTAAAAAAAAATTTCATTAAATTTGGAAGCTATCTGTGAACATGCGAACATCTCTCCCAGAGATGTTTTGTATAGGGTGAAAGAGTACTACAAGCGGGGCACATTATAAAATGTGGGAAATATAACCAAACAAGTAGTAGCTCTGACACTTATCTCAAAGCATTCTGTCTACAAACATCACATTTGAGAGAAAAACCACATGAAATAAACGTTGTGATTAATTAGATTGGCAAGATTTTACAGTGTAAGTGTAAGGCTAGTTTAGGAGAAAAATGTAAACTCATATTTTTTGCATTGCCTGGTAATATGTAATCCTCTTTTTTGTAATGCTGAGAACACACTTTCAGCGATGGTTTTACTCATGTACTTTTAAAGAAATTTGCTATGCTTTCAAACGATCCATTTCCTCCAAACTTCCAAAAGGCTTCTTCGATTCACCACGATGCGACGCCTTCATTTGGTCTTGGAAAATGACAAAATCTGAGTGATAAGTCCGTGCTTGCTGTACTTTTACAATTTTTCACACAACACTTATCACGATTATTGAAATTTTTACGATCGCGAAACATTTTTTTAATGATTTTTTAGTAAAATTCGAGTTCAACTAGACGTTCTGACACTTGAATGCGTACAATATACGAGCGGCTAAATACCAAGTTGCGATCCAACGGATCCATGTCTCTACGTTCTAGCAAAATTTCTACAACGCTTCGTTGGTTTTCCTCCTACAACTAGGCCAACTAGCTAATATTGAAAGTAGCAGTGACGTCATCCTAAGAGGTCAATACTTTTTTGTCATAAGAAAAGCATTCAGAGGAGCCAAGAGGGGCCCAGTAAAAGTATTGATTACTTTATCGCGTTTAACGTTGATTGCCACGCTGGGCAACTGGAATGTCAATTTCCATCTCGCCGTCTTCGATATATTCTGTATCCAGTGCTGTGATTGGGCGCTTTATCACAATTTGGGCTACTTCTCACTGTAGTTTGCCCCAAATTATTTTTCAAAGAAACGTAAAATATTTGTGTTGGATTACAATTAACAATATATTAGAAACTTAATGTAAAAGTTTGCTTTGGTATATTATAGTATAGTTATATTAAATATAAATAAATATTTAAAATCCGAAAAGTAAATATATAAAAACGGGAAAGTGAAGCATATCTGAATCAAAACTTTTAAGAAAATAAACGTTGCTAACCAATAACCTAATTATTTTCTATAAATATTTAGTTCCATTTAAAAACATAATTTTAAATGTCATTCAACAAATGCTGTAAAAATTTAAGTCCAAATAAATATGCGTTAAATAGTTTACATCCCAAAAAATGTATGAAACTAACTCTACCGACCCAGACGAGCCAAATCCTGATGGTCAGGACGAGGCAATGCTGCAACTTCGTAACAATATAAGGCCATGGGCACAACAATTTTTACCATTGCGCAACCACCAACGCAAACGATTTAATATTTAGGCTGTCGTTAGCAGTTCGAGGATGACGAGACGATTCTTAAAAATCTGGCAGCACTGCCTGTCAGTTGGTAGCATAATGGTAGCTTTCTTTCGACGTTCGACCGGATTCATAATATTGTTCTTCGATTTTCGATTCATTTGCGGTTAATTTCTTTATATTATTAATACTTTAGTGTGTAGTAAAAATGCCCTGGCTGCGGTGGAAACTACCCGAAAGGACCTAAAATTAATGTTTTTAGCTTTCCAAAATGTTTGGACTTAAAACCTGTTGCTTTCGTGTAATAAGAGTGGGATTTATTTTGTGCTCGCCGACCGGTTCATTGTGTACAGCAAGTTCATAAATTTTGTTCCTGTTAGCTAATTTTGGGGTAAGTGATATTTAGTGTAATTATGCCTAATAAAGGCTGTAATGCAATGTTTGCTATATGCTCTCATTCTTATAAATATTTGCGTAATCATGCTCCTGTTATTTTACCTCATCCTAACACTGTAAAATCTACTTGTGACGGATTCTTAACAGATCTCCATATTGATGTAAGACATTATTTTACCATTTTGATACTGTTCATCTACTAAAATGTATTTTTAACAACTGGCTAACTAAACCTGAGCAAGCATTTTTCTATCCCGATTTTGAGACAGGCAGTGGCGGATTTACCCTAAGGCCCGGTAGGCCCGGGCCTAGGGCGGCCAGATTTTATGTTGGCAATAAAATAATTTCATTATGTAGTCTATATGGTAGATGCTGAGAAAGGGGCGGCTGATAGCTTGGGGCCTAGGGCGGCCGAGACTGCAAATCCGCCACTGGAGACAGGCCAAAAAATATGCTTCGTTTTCAGTGGTCAAAAAACTTCATTAAAACATGGGTATTCCCTTAGTTTAAAGGCTCTTTTTGCCGAAAGGCAAAATGTTAAATTAGCTCTCAAAATATTTAATCCTTTTATTATAGAGTCTCTGAAAGGTTTTGTTAATAATTTGTCACATTCACAAGACACAGCAGAGCATCTGAAATGCCAGTAATCACTTATTTAAGTGAATATTTGTGTCATATTGTTTTAAAGAAATTAAGTTGTGAATTTTGCAAAGAAAATTTAACTTTAAATGAACCTTGTGTTGTAGACGATTCTTACAATGTAATTAATTCCTTAAGTCGTGGGGCTCTTTTATACCCTCGTGGTGAACAAGTAGTGGACGTAGTTTCAGCAGCCTATATTATATTTAAAAAACTGATTAATGAGTTCGAATATACATTTTTAGATATTTACAATAAAAAGTCTTTTCTTTGTGAGCTGTTGTTAAACTATCTAAATCAAAACAGCCTTCTGACTCCTTTTGAAAATTTTAAAATTCACTTAAAAAGTGATGTTTCAAAATTTTTTCTAAGCAGCATTTTCTTAATAATTATTGTTCTAAACATAATCATACTCTTTAGGGTAAAAATAAAAAAGGAAACTGGAGACTTTTAATAAATACAAATTAGACCCCTATAATACACCGAGTAATATACCCACCTAACACAAAAAAGTAAAATCTGAAACCTGTATAGAGCTTTCATGTTTTATCATAAATATTTGAATATTGTAAGGTTCTTTGGATGGAGACAACCGAGGAGAAAACACACTAGCAAATTTGACATTACTATTATTTATTATGACACCTTTATATCTGTAGTGACATTTTACCACCTATTTATTAAATAGATTGGTGGTATCTAGTTTCAGTTTATCAAAATAGATTCTATTTTGATAAACTGGATCTTCAAAGGTTTTTATTTTGAAATTTCGTTTTCCTTTAAGAAAAATCGAATGAGGCACGTCTAAAGTTTCAGTTAATGACTTGCAGCCTTGTTTAAACCGGAAGCCCTTAAATATTATTTATGTATGCAGAAAAAGGTAAGTAAACTGCAATTTAATTTTTTATTTTAAAAAAATTAGTAATACACATTATGAGTCATAATAGTCGTGCTTAAAGTAATATCAGCTTGTACGAGGGATTGTATTAGGCCAATTACACTTCAAACTACATATAAAAAAAGTTGAATTTACAAAAAACACGTTTTTGTCATGTTTTTCGAGATTTTTGCATCTAAAATGTCTACTTAACTGTGAAATTTTAAAATAAATTGCACATTTCAATATACGCCTGTAAATAAGTTAAGACCACTTTGGATGACGTCACGCGTAAGACGTCAGGCCTAGTTGTAGGAGGTAATGCTCGGTGGTGTAGTAGAAAGAGTGCTTGCCTGTCATTCTTGCGCTGCGGGTTTGATTTCCGCCAGTCGCGACAGATGTTTTGTTTATTGTATTTTATTAATCTACATCTTTTTTTTATTTTGGGTTAGTTTTGGTTAGCACTTGGTTAGTTCTTGTTGATTGAGCCCCCGTAGCGAGCGAAGGGAGCGGACGGCCATGCAAAGCCATAATAATACCCCAGCTGACGGATCGCAACTTGTTATTTAGCCTCTCGTTACAATATAATGCAGCTTGGCTCATTTAATTTTTTAACCACTAGGTGTCGCAGCAACATGCGTAACATCCCAATATCGAAAATTCAAGGTTACAGAGGTATAGAGAGTGGAAAACTATAATAGCTCGAAATAATTACAGTACCCGTTATACAATCGAATTCCAGGTGCTTCTGTTTTTTAGTTTTATACACAAATAATAGACGTCAATGTCCATCAGATTCGTTGAAATTAAATTGTGCTCTTATTTGATAATTACTTCTTCTTCCAATTATTTTTATACAAACACAGCAGTAGAAAAACTTATTTTATAGCTCAGTTAATTTCAATGTGCAAGTGTGCTTATTTGAATCACTCGCGGTAGAAAGTAGAAATATACCCATAATTTGTACGCGAATGTATTTTTTGAGAAACTCCACTCTAATCTTGGAATTAAGAAAGGTAGACGATTTGACTTGCATCTTGATTTCTGTCGTGATAGCCAGAGGTGTTTTGAGAAGGTACTGTCCATTTGTTTTTCATATTCTTTGACGTTTGTTATTGTTGGGGATTTTCTCAAGTTCATTATCAGGTTTCCTTATATTCATTCTTACTAAAATTAATAACTTTTATCTTACACTTAGTTTCAAGGTATTTTATTAAGTGATTCTGTTTTTTTGTTTTTGTAATAGATGTCAGTGCCCATCAGGTTCTTTTCAAAATCATTTTTCTTGGAAACATATTTGATAATTACTTAGTTCTTCCAACATGAATATTAAGATCAAGATTATTTTTATACAAACACAGCGGTAGAAAAACTTATTATTTCAATATGCAAGTTTGCATTATTTAAATCGCTGGCGCTAGGAAATGGGAATATGCTATATGCAAGCATAGTATATTGTGTAACTAGGAGGAAAAGCAAAACATTCCTGGACAACTGTGGTAATTGCTGGACGAGGCGCAGCCGAGGCCAGCAACACAGGAGTCCAGGAATGTGCTTTTCCTACGAGTTGCACATACTATTTTTTATCCGATCGAAATTAATTAGAATTCGTACTTATATAAATAGAGCCAAATATTACTGTAAATAAAAACGGTGTTTTAAATTTAAACTCAACATAATATCAAGTTTTGAATCGAGCGAGCTTGAAGTTTATTACGTAACTACGGAAATAGCATCTAAATGTTGCTTTTGGTAGACGTCAGATCTGACAAACAAGGCGTTTGAATAGAACAGAAATGTTACATTCCCGGCCTAGGACGGGAATGTTATATTTCCGGACAGTTATTTTCTATTCTTGTACAGTTATTGCATGTTGCCAAGCAACGAATACAATATACTGGAATCATGACTTTTGCGGTGAGAAAACACATCGGAAAGGTGTCGTTTTTTGTCCGATCGGATAAAAAATTTATTTTTTTGAGAAACTGAAGTAAGTGTTCTGAGAAGGTACCAACCATTTATTTTCCTTTTTCTTCGATATTTGTTGTGCTATTTTCATTTATTGTGAAGGGAAGAATAATTAAAATAATTTTAAGATTTATGCGTGACATTACGGGAAATTTTCTGTTAAATTAGATTCTCCCGTTTTTGCACTTGGAGTCATAGCGATCTATCTTTATCTTATCAAATCTCGTGAACCATTTTACATAAATTGATGCCTGGGGCATTAAATAGGCAAACATTGCCTATTATACCGTTTACCTAGTATCTTTTGAACATACCCATGTTGTCTTTAGCCTGGTGTATAGCTTGCTTCCCCGGGACAAATCCTTATCTATAATATCGTGTTTTTATTGTCTTTGGATTTACCCGCGTTGCCTTGTAGCCTTGAAGTAAGTTTGCCTGTTGGTTATAAGAAATTATCGCTATTTGACTTCAGGCTTGGTGGAGCAGGCAGAATACAACGAAAAAACTATATAGAAGAAAACAAGGGACCAAAGGCCTTTAGAACAAAACTGGAAATGGGAACCAAACGGCTGATATGTTTCATGGATGAAAATGGAAGAATTGTACACAACCAACAAGAAATAGCAGAGCAGTTAGATCGGTTCTACCAAGACTTATTATGAATCACCGCCAAACCCAAGAGACAGAAGGGCACGACTGACTAGACATCACACCGAAGATTTACCTTCGATATACAAGTACGAAATAAAAAACAGCCATTAAACAGATGAAATCCAAGAAAGCAGCAGGATCTGATAGCGTTATCAATGAAATGATTAAATATGGTGGCAACAAAGTGCTGCATAAGTTAGAAATGCTGTTTAATACCTGCCTCGAGACCGGAAAAAAAACCCAACTCCTGGAAAAGCGCAAATATTGTATTAATATTCAAAAAGGGAAATATAAAAGACCTAAAGAACTACCGCCCGATATCGTCAATATCTCATCTTAATAAATTGTTCACCAGAGTTTTAAGGAATAGGATAACAACAAAGCTCGACGAATTCCAACCTCGCGAGCAGGCAGGCTTCAGAGGAGGATACAGTACTATAGACCATATACACACAATCAGGCAAATAATGGAAAAGTCCTACGAATATAACCAACCTATACATGGCATTTATTGACTTTGAAAAGGCATTCGATAGCGTAGAGACGTGGGCACTGCTGAATGCATTGAAACGATCTAAAGTAGATCATCGATATATTCAAATAATAAAAAAACATGTATGATAAATCAACAGCTACCATAGAGTAGAAATAAAAAGAGGTATAAGGCAAGAAAACCCCATATCACCAAAACTATTTACTAACCTTCTAGAAGACGTTTTCAAGACCCTGCAATGGGA
>JAEQML010081058.1:0-11365 GCA_016904865.1 Pissodes strobi | reverse complement strand
GCTCTATTTGTAAATGTTTTGTTTAGTAGATATGCAAGGGGAGTTCTGGCTTATCTGGTACATCTCCATAAGAAATTGAAGGGTAATTCTTCATTTCAAGGCCACCGACACGCCCCGATCTCAAGACCGCCACAAATTGCCGGTCATGATGTCCTCTATCAATATTCAACCACTTCGGCTGTATCATTTCCTCAGAGATTAGTTTTGGCCAATGCTCGCCATCGTCAAAGAATCAAATCGGCATCATACATGCCCGGCCATGACGATATCTGATGTGGTTTATTAACTTGTGCTATATCGTTTTAAAAGTGCGAACTGGTGGATTATATGAAATTTGCAAACTGGCCTAGCATCTGGAATAGCTGATGTTATTTATTATGATGATCTTGTTAATATTAATTTATTTATATATATTCTATTTGAAATTAAATATACTTGAAAAGCAGTAAGATATTATTATTTTTAAGTCTGTGAGTCTTGTGGGGATCGAGCCCGCAACCTCTCAACTGTCATATAAACCTAATAATCTCTAGTCCATTGACGAATATTCGTTTAAAAGCTGTATCTTGAGCTATATCAAATCGGATAATGTCTATTTCTAAATGCCTGATAGCACAGCGAAAAGGGCTGGGGCCGTAAAACATCATAAACCATAGGCGCTACAACTTGCGTCTAATTTGGCCTATACAAATAAGTTAAGTTGTGTTTTTACTATATTATATTTTGGAATTACTAGCTGTAATTATAATGTCATTATACTAAGTTAGTTGTAAATTGTTACCATTATGCTATTATAATCATTAAAAGTTTTCGCTCTTAAATCAAGAATACCTTTTATCTTGCTTGAAATAAATATCTCCATGTTTGCAAATCAACAGTCACAGGAATACTGAATGAACGCCATTTTTGATAGATACACATAAATATATTTTTACAGGTATAAATTGGCCAGGTTCATAACCATAAAGCGATAAAACTTGCCGGTCATGGGAAGACTGTCCATGAGTACAGACTTCCGGCTGCACTTTTCCCACGAGAAGTTCATTTCCTTTAAAGTAGTCCAAAGTTTCTTTCTTCCCATGACCGGCAAGTTTTCGTCTTCATTACTCAAATAAAAAGCGTGCAAATGTCTCCTTATTATGCTTCTCAACAACCGATGGCTTTCTACCCGTAGATGTTTTGGGCTCACAAACAGTTCCACCTATTCTCTCCTTAAGAACTCTATAAATCGTTGCTTCACCAACTCCCGTAACATTCGAACATTTCGTAACTAGACTTCTCACAGTAGCCAAGGGATCTTGATGCACAAAGAAATCATGAACATTTAAAAGTATAGTTTCGCTCTTACATCAAGAATACCTTTTATTTTGCTTGGAATAAATATCTCCATTTGGACTACTTTAAAGGAAATGATCTTCTCGTGGGAAAAGTGCAACCGGAAGTCTATACTCATTGACAGAGAAGACATAATTCTTTGGAGAAGGCAATATCTAAGGGACATTCGTAGATATCGCAGGGGAGGAAAATCTATCTTCTACTTAGAAGAAACATGGCTGAATGAAGGACATTCTGTTAAGAAAAGCTACCAAGACAATAGCATTAGAAGTTCTCGTGAAGCATTTTTAGAAGGATCATCGACAGGTTTGAAAATTCCTTCCGGGAAAAGGCGCAGGCTAATTATAACGCATATTGGGGGAGATAACGGTTTCGTAGAGAATGGATTACTGCAATTTGAATCCAAATCGACCAAGTATTACCATGAAGAAATGACAGCTGATGTTTTTGAAGATTACTTTTCCGAAATGATAACATTATTTCCAGAAAACTCTGTCATAGTTATGGCCAACGCGAGTTATCATTCGATATAAGCAGAAAAGTTGCCAACCACTTCTTGGAGGAAAGAGGACATTATAGGCTGGTTGTCTCAAAAAGATATTTCATTCGAAAACCGAATGTTGAAAAAGGAGCTGGTACAAATAGTTAGGGAAAGCAAATCACAGTTTAAAAAATGGCTAAAGCGCGTGGAATAAATGTGCTTCGGTTGCCACCCTACCATTGTGAATTGAATCCCATCGAACTTATATGGGCACAAATGAAAGGATTTGTAGCTCGGAACAGACAACGTTTAAGCTAAAAGATGTGCGAGAACTTACGAATATATCGATAACACAAATCTCTGCCGAAAACTGGACGAATGCCATAAACCACGTCATAAAAGAGGAGCAAAAAATGTGGGATCTTGACAATCTCTTGGATGAGACAGTAGAACCTCTGCTAATTTCAGTTGGAACTTCTGACGACTCTGACTTCAGTGAGGATGATTTATAATTAAATATTACGTACATATTTAGTTTTGATTATTATAAATACTTGACATTAACACTTTTTCTAATTGAAATGTTTTTCTAAACGGGTGATATTGTTTTTGTAACTATGTTATGGTTTGTAACCTGTTACATTCATTTACCAACATAAACTTTAGATTTCTACTTTAAATTGGCTTGTTTATTATTTTACGTTGTGTGACAAAATATTTGAACAAAGTCATAAAATAAATTCTAAAACTCTAATACCTAACACTGATGCAGTCAGTCCCTATCTTTATTACCCATTGTTATACGAGCAACCCCTATTGTTCTCGGCAAACTTAACGTACCGGATGAGTTCAACTACAAATGTGTTAAAGCTACCTGCATTTTATTGAAATATATACCCTTAAAATCAAATTGGTCGCATTTTATGTCATCTCTCCCTGTACTCAACAAAACGCCTTTTACATTAATTATAATGAAGGTGTTGTGCTATCAGGCATTAAGAAACAGAGTAGCGCATATTAATTTAATGTAGTCATAGCAGAGAACTACAATGATCAGCTTATACATATATCACTTATGCACAATATTTAGATAACTTCCAATTATTAGATTATTTAAAAGATTTGTATTCTCAAAAAATTATCTGCAAATACATTAGCAATCAATGTTAAGTGATTCTATTTTGCCAGATATGTTTGAACATTTAGATAAGATTTTGTATAATGTGAATCATCCTGAAATATTTAGATATCTTCGACGAATAGATCGTTAAGGGAAGGAAATTTAAATACTTTTGGATTAAGTTTATAGATATAATGCTCTTAAAAATAGATAGAATAAAAATAATTAATTCTGAAGCAAAAAACCAATATATTAATATATGCAGTTATCAAATTTGGGATGAATAACATAAATAGTTTCCAGGGTGTAAATATTTTCGGAAAAAAAATTTCATGGTGAATACAATGGCCTAAAAATAGGTTTAAGAAAAATGCAAAAACTATGACTTCTACCAATTTGCAGTCATGTGGTCTACACCCTTTATAGGTTATGTTATTAGTAAATTATGATATCTGTCATCTGTCAATAATGGAAGGCGTGGCCATACTATTTTTACATACATAAAATACATAAAATCAGCACGAAATCTATTTTTGGGTGGTTGCTTTCAATAATACTCTAAAATGATCATTATTTATTTATTTTCCTGAAAATATCAACCAAAATATTATATATCCGGTACATAAAATTCAGCGAAAACCTACATGCGGCTATTTTTGCAACATGAATGAGGTCCAAATTGTAATTCTTTCAGATGAAGGAAAAGCGTCACCTTGTAACGAAATAATTCGTTACATGGTTTTTCAGGTTTTAAGATTTTTATATTGCAAAGTGATTTTTATGCAAATATACATGCGATTTGGTTTCGGTACCTAGGTAGGATTTCGCTAGAAGTTAGATCTTTTGTACATAGGTGGAGCTATCATTAGAATTATAGTACAGTGGCTTTATAAAGCCACTGTAAATTATAGGCGTATTAGTTTTACGTCGTTTTCTATAAAAATATTTTTATTATACTGGCCTTTGAATAGAGGGCGATAGTAATATCGTGATTTGAATTGATAGTCTCCCACCTACTCCTTTGAATGCGATTTGGACCGGTTCTAAAATCGAACGGCGAACGTTGCTTTTGTCCACAAAGAAGGGGGATTCTTTGTGCTTTTGTCTCCAATTTCACGTCGTGAAGGTGAGAGCCATTTTTATTTTTGGTCGAATGTGATTTGGTTTTTTTTGCACATTCTGCTTTTAACTGAACAAATTTATTTCTTTGTTTTAGGAGTGTCTTAAAGACAATTTTCAGGTTCTAGAGGGATTTAGAATCAATGATTTAGACGACAATACTTTAATTTATTATAGATTTCTAATCTAGATTTAGATATTGTATTCATCATTGTTCCAGGCCATCTTGGGCTTTTTGTAAAGTATTGTTGAATAAATGATCTTAGTGGACCCTCTACTCAATCTATTTTAGTATATTTATCGTAAATTTCGTTAACTTTTACAGGAACATTTAACTGCGTAGTTCAAGTTAGCAAGGAGAATGTTTAACTAACCTAACGTTATTACCGATTTCTGTTGGTCTTTTGTGTTTTTAGCTAATTCCTGGTTCTGATCCGCCACTTTTAAAAGTCGGGTAACCGACTCAGGCCCTTGCCAAATTTGCCAAGAGACGGAGATTTGCCAAAGAGACCTCCAGTTCACTGCCGGTAGAGGATTTGGGAAATTCAACTTTCTAAAGGTCTAAGGTGAGTTTCTTTTATATTATTTCTAATTTATGAAATATAATATTGAGTTTCTTTGAGAACTCACCTTAGATTTTTTTTCTTGTCTCTACCGACAGTCGACGGTGAATTTATAATTTTTCCATCTTTGTAAACCTAGCTCCTTGTTAACTTATAGCTAAATTTGCTCGGTTTATTTTTGCTTGTGGCTCGTAATGCTCACTTTGACGAATGAAATGGGAGAACAGTGACATAATGTGAAATGTCGATCAGCTTTGTATCGTGATCTTAGCACATACAGTTTTCTTATCGCATAAATTTGACTTAGGAAGAATTTGCATATTTATTAATTTGTAATTTTGAAGTAATCCTATTTCTATCAATTTTTGACTAGTATTTAGCTTATTTTTTAGAATCTTTCTTTTAAATAAACTTTTTTTGGGGACTTATTTAAAAGTGTGCTTAAGTTAAATTTAATCATTATTTTTTTTTTTGAAGTAGACTTGAGTATCAGATTTATTGACGAATCTTGTATTTTTAAACATAGTTTAATCATTCATTAATGATCTTGTATTTTGGAACATAGTGTTATCAGACTCATTGACGAATCTTGTATTTTTAAACATAGTTTAATCATTCATTAGTGATCTTGTATTTTGGAACATAGTGTTATCAGATTCATTGAAGAATCTTATATCTTTAAACATAGTTTAGTCATTCATTAATGATCTTGTAATTTGGAACATAGTTTTATCAGATTCATTGACGAATCTTGTTTTTTTAATCATAGCCTTCATTTACAAATCTTGTAATTTTTTATCGTAGATTTAATTTTTAAGTAAAAGAGTTTGAAATATTTTGATGAGATTGTTTCAATTACTGTTCATTATTGTTCCTTTTTTTTGTTTAATATCAACCAACATTCTGGTCTAAAACAAGTTTTTTCTGTTTGCATATTTTCACGGAAATTGGTCAAAGAGCTTGGATTGATAATCAAGCATCAACCGAGTGTACCATTGCAGCATTAGACGTATCAGCTCTATAAGACGTTTTTTGCCCTCTGGTGTTATCCTTACCCATAAAGACCTAATATATAACAGGCAATTGGAGATAAAGGGAACGAGGTGAAGAGAAGTGTGTCCAACCAGGGTTGAGCGTCTAAGCTAAGTATTTTATTTGCAAACGTAAAAATCACTGCAGGATCAGAATTTTTTTTTTTTGGTTTTGACTAATTTCAAAAATTAATATTTTAATTGTTTTTTTTTCTAACATCAATTTAATTCTTCAACTCTAGAGGAACTCTGTTCAACAAAGTTGTAAACTGGATTGTTAATTTTAATAATATTTATTGAAATAAAATTATTGTAAATTTGTTTTTAAGAACATTTTTTATTTCCGGCAAGAACGAGATTCTGCAGTTCTCAACGTCTATCAAGTGATTTTTGTTAGCTTTTAAGCTTTTATTGGTGATACTTGACAGTTCTTTGAGAATTGAGGAATTTCTGGCGCCCAAGAAAAAATCCTTACTAACCAATAAAATAAACTCGCGACCTATCCGGCAACTTAGAATATTTCCAAAAAAACATCAGGAACTAAAAATGTTACAACCTTAGTCATTATTCTGCTCCTATATTGTTTTGTAGATCTCTGTTTGTTTTGTTAACTCCGCGTATGAATTTTTATTAGATTTTTTTTCTTAAGACTCGCTGCCATTTTGTATGCATCTGTCTCGATCCCGTGTCGGTAACGTTATTGGATGCATCATCTTTAATATTCCTTTGTATCCTTTGCTGCATATCGATTTGTCCTCAGCTCTTTCATTGAAGCTTCCTATCTTATTTTGTTCTACTTCAGCTTGTTGTGATACCTTTTTTCTAAGGACATTCGTCTCTCACCCCTTATATTTATGTTAAGCCTCACTCATTCTACCGATAGCTTACCACATTCTATCTCTCTCTCCCCTTTTTCTAATTTGCTCCATTACACACCAAGAATAGAGGCCAGACTTTTATTTAGTGTCCTTTCCCTCTCTATTAAACTGAATTTTTGAACCCGATAATCTAGATGACGCTACCTCTATATCACCTATTAAACATCATTTTTCCCAAAACCTAACATTTTCCCTTTAGTTAATTCAGACTTCCTCCTCTTCTCCATAGGGATCCCTACTTGTCTCATTGTCTACTCTGTATCTGTTGTCCGTGTTACATTGTTTCTATTCTGGTGCATGTTGTCCCTCGAAAGATGTATTTAAAATTTCTTGTACAGTGCCCATTGTAGTGCCAAATGCCGCTGCTGCTACTACACTTCCTGCTTGAACTTGAGCCCATACCAGGTTCCGGCTTCCTATAAATCAATGGTTCCGGCACGTTTGGATAGTCCATGATTGTTTTTGACATTCTTATGAGGGGATCTGCGTATTCTTGTAGATTTTTCATATGGTGCGTTTGATTCCCCCTGACATACTTCCCGTGCCTGTCATAGATTTCCTGTCGCTCGTTTTCTTTTTGCGACACGCTCACTTTCCTAGATGTCCTCTTTATAATGTATTGACTTAATTTGTGAACTAACTCCCGATGTATTGTAATGAATGCATTTTTCTTGTTTTGAGGCCAAGCTTCCTTTCAAAAATTATAAGCAACTAATTCACACACCGGGGCCGTCCAGTAAGCCGGCTATCACTCTTCGATAGATGTCCGCCAATGTAACAAAATTCCGGACAGTTTATTGCTAATCAAGAAACTACCCTCCATATAATGCTTGTATTTATGTACTTGTACGACTCTTTTTTTCTACGAATAGATATGTTAAAAATATTTTCACACCTGAATTAAAAGTGTCTGCCTACCGATATTTTTTCTTTTTTGCTAATACGCTTTCTCACTTTTCTTGTTTGTTTTCTGTTTCTTTCAACCACCATGTTATAGTTCGATACTGCTTCACAAAGTTGGAAGAATTTCCACTAGACCCCTCCTTTCCCAAAAAAGGGAGGGGAGGCATCGAGAAAGTAATCGTTCGTAGAATTTCGACTACTGAGTGACGTATAGTTCACGGTACGTCTGTGAGTACTTTTGTACCTTAGAAAAGAGGTTTATTTCCACTAAAAGTTAAAAATAGAACTAATTATATTTAAGGAAATGTAAAAAATTTTCTTTAAATAAAAATTTGTCTTTTACATACACATAATTTTTTTGCACTTATAGTATTTACCTAGTCTGTTTCAGATATTTATAGAGTATCATTCTTAAACAAAAATTGAATCTTAGGTGCTAATCGATTCAGGTTTCAGGGGGGTAAGAGCACCAATGATGACATCTTTTGATTTCTGGAAGCATTATATTCCGTTCTTAATAGGGGCAGAGTGGCTGCGGCAGTGTTCTGTGATTAGACAAAGGCATTTGAATGCGTTGATCATGGAATACTGTTGCAAAAGCTTGAAAATTATGGATTTAGGGGGATTTCTCTGGAGTGGTTTAAGTCTTATCTTTCGGGAAGGACACAACGGGTAGCACTTGGGGGAGACATGTCTCGAGAATCAGATGTTCACACAAGTATAACTTAAGGTTCAGTGTTCGGGCCCATCTTGTTTCTAGTATATATTAATGGGGTACGTGTGAGAGGCAAGTTCACACTTTTCGCAGATGATACTACCATCCTCTGGGATGGTGGTATCCTGATGCGGAATTGACTGAAATTGTCAAAAAGTGGTGTGACGCAAACTTGCTTACTTTTAATTTTGAAACAACAAATGTTGTTACATTTGGGTGTATAGTTGGAGATATCCAGTTGAACAACAATTTGTTAAAGAAGCAATCTTGGGATTAAATATTGATAAAAAATTAATATTTCAAGCCCATATTACGGGTCTGTGTAGTAAATTGGCAAGGGGTTGTTATGCTTTAAGCGTTATTTCCAGGGAACTTGATGCATCGTGTGCTAGGAAGTGCTACTTTGGACTTATTGATTCTTACCTTAGGTATGGGATTTGTTTTTGGGGAAATACAAGCCAATATCTGCTCAATATGTTATTTATTATGCAAAAAAGAGCCTTAAGGTATAGGTGTAAGGCCAAACCAAGGGAACCATGCAGGGCACTATTCGTAGACTACAGAAGTCTGATCTTTACCTCAATATTTATATTAGAGAGTGTTTGCTTGGCATACGAGAAGTATAATAATGAATTGGATAGAGATACAGTTTATAATACCAGACAAACCCGTTCGCTGCAACTGCCCATACCAAGTAGTTCCTTGATAAAGAATTCTATTATATGTAATGGTGAAGCAGTTTTTAATCATCTTCCAGTCAGCATAAGGCAACTGGGTTCAGTTAGAAGGCTGAGATCAGGGGCCCGATTGCTGTTATTGTCTAAGGGGTACTATACATTGTCTTAGTACTATGAAGATCGTTTATAGACTCGTTATACATACTTGTTTTACTGTGTCGGGTATTGTATATTTATTTGCTTTTTGCTTGTATTACCAATAATTAGTCATGTAAATTATATATTTTATTTGTTGTTGCGTGTGTGTACGCGCGCGAGTTTGTGCATGTGCTTCAATGTCGATTTAGGTGACTGTTGGATTGTCTGTTAGTTTATTATTTATTTTTCTGATTTGAGATTATTTATTGTATCCATTTTAACTTATTGTTTGGTTGAGTGTTGGTCTATTCGACAAAGCTGTGTTTTTTTCAGTCTTGCGCCTAATTGCTATTTATTTAAGTGTCGTCGATGTCTTGACTGTCTGGCTGAGCTCTTGACTTTCTGTTAGAAAGTTGTTTTCCTCTAATCATAGTATATTTTGGTTAAGTAGAGTTAGGAGCTTTGTCGACGAGAATTGTAATTTCTTATGTGACAATAAAGGAATCTAAAGTAAAAAATTAAAAAAGTAATAAAAACTCATTCGATATGAAAATACTTGTGGAAAGAATTTAAATTTATCGAAATCTTATTTTAACAAAATAAAAATTATATATATATCGAATATGTACATAATATACATATGTAGATAAAATAATAATTATTATACATTATTATACAACAACTAAATTATAATAGGCTATATTCTTCGTCATGTGTGGAACTGTCATCACCTCCTGACATTATAATCCGATCGATCAGGTTGTCAAGATCCCAGACTTCCTCCTCCTGTTTATTAATCACATGCTGGACTGCTTTTCGCCAGTTCTCCGGTGTCACTTCCTTAATGGCTTGATCAAACAGTTGCTTAACATCTTTCATTTTAAATGTGGTGTTTTGTCTTGTTACAAATCAACAAATCCTTTCACTTGCGCCCATATAAGTTCTATATGATTTAGTTCGCAATGATATGGGCGGTAAGCGCAGCACACTTACATTATATTTTTCTGCTATATCTCCCACAGCATATTTCATAAAACAATTTTTGTGTAAATTTGCTATAGCTAGTAGTTCTTTCATTATCAAATTGGGTTCAAACTTAATACCTTTGTTAGTTTGCCAGTCGATAATTTCTTGATTTCTCCAAACATTTGCGCCGTGAACGACAGCTTCCCTTATCCATAACCACCACCGAACCAACAAATTTTATCATTTCACCGAAATAGTCTTCGAAAACATTAGAATTCCTGTGTATTTCGTTTTTAAAATAAAAAGGGCGAACTTTTCATCGAATTATACATTTGGTGTATTCATCAAGGACTCTTGGTCGTCCTGGAATTTTCTTGGGAGGTTCCACTTGATCTCCCGCAATTTACATGCCTTTTAGTCCTATATCGCGTAAGTGTCTATATATTGATTATGGTCATATCTAGTACCTATCCAATAATCCAATATATTAGTCACACGTGAAAAATAGGTTTCATTACTATTTTTTTAATCTAAGGTTATTGCTCCAAACTGAATCGTGTTGTGTGTACCCAAAACCAATTATGATTAATTAACGCTTTTTTTATTCATGCGTAACCAGCGTAACTGTATTTCATACTCCCGTTCCACAAATTTAATATAGCAAGTGTGTTATACACAAGCAATGGCTGCTCATGTAATTATCCCAATTACTAATTGTTATTTACAAAAAATAATCCGTATAAAAGTAGTCAAAGTGTAAATCGAGCACTTGCATCTGATGCGCTAATAATAAACTATTTGTTGTCTCTCTCTAATATTGTGCGCCTATACAAATACACCAATAAGAATAGTCTCTCATTTATTCCTAAAATGTTTCTGCATATAAATGTATCGCAATATCACCCATATTATACATTGCAGTTATCCTTATTGCACTCACTTTACACCATGAAAAACCGGGGTTTCGCGGAACCTCGTCAATATTTAACCGCCTTTCATCGGTAAATCGACTTGTGACTCCAATAGCGTACTATTTTTACCAATTTAGGATTTGTTTTCGCATTAAATCTTGTACTTGCCGTTGATTTCCAACGAAGCTAGCCATTATGCATGTCCACTATCCAAGGCAGTTGGATGGAAAGAGTTTTCGATCGTCTTTCATTTACTATTTTCACTTTTTCTGGCAGTTCAGATAAAACCCTAGAACCTTCGTATTTAACAATTTTTTATATCTATTTTAGGAAAGCCTATAGGTAGGGTGAAAATATGTCAGAAAACCCTATACAAGCCTAGCCATCTACCTGCCAAGAAAACTTGCCTTCGATTACCACGCTCCTCATTTCAAATATTTATACAAACATAACCTTCCAACCTACCAACAAACAAATCACCTTCGAACCCCAAATTGCAGCTGGCAATTCGTTTAAAATGGGTAAAAA
>JAEQML010081057.1:0-11366 GCA_016904865.1 Pissodes strobi | reverse complement strand
CATGCCTTTTGGCGATAATTCACATGCTCGTTTTCGGTGGCTGTATCGTCAAATGAAACTAAGCATCATCAGAGATCAGAACCATTTAAATTATCTCCAAGATCTTATAGTTTAGTGGTTGTCAAAGCACCTTGAAAGAAAAAGTTGTCGTAATTACTTATTGTACCAAGCACGTATTAGAGGTTATCTAAGTTGGGGTTTGGAATCTGCGGCGCTTCGACACAGTTCAAAACAGCGAGTGTAAAAATTTAGGTTTCGATATTGTGGATATGTAAGCAACAAATTTATTCTGAAGCATAACCTATATAACTGCAAACATACGCACGGCGTTTTACTGAACAAAATTAGAAATTTTACACCAGCGTTTTGGAAAAAAAACAATTAGCACATATGGTTCGTTAAGCTTGTCTTCGAGATTTCCTGTAGGTATATTGTCTGTATAGTCAGTTTATAAGACAAATTGTTCCCTATTATTCCACCTGAGTTGTAGGCTTTTTGTATAAGGCCGCTTCGGCCCTGGCCTCATGGTGTAAATGTCACAAGTGCTAGTTTAGTGACCCTAACGAAGGTGAAAAACCTAAAAGAACTGGAAATTGCTCAACGTTTCGAAAAACAAATCTCTCCCCATTGTCATAACTAGAAATCTTAAAATGAAAATGGTTAGAAAATGCTCCTGCACTTTGTCAAGCTTTGAAGTGACTTTGCCAAGATGACAAGAATAATGTCATATAGTTACTGGGGTGTAGGTTAGCGTGATATGTAGGTGCTACTAGGTACATAATTGATATATATGTTGAGTTATGGGTTTAGGAAGAACTGAATGGTTTTTGTTTAAAGATTTAGAAAAATTTTACTGTTCCTTATCACGTTAAGTTTTTAGCAAATGAAGGTGTTATTAAAATGAACAGAAGCTGAAACAATGTCTTTATCATTATTTTATAATATTAGAGCAATTTCTTTAATTTTACGTTGTTTTGATAATGGTTCATTTGCTAAAATACTTGAAGCGTTACCTTACGTGATTGTTGTTGAATGCATGTTCACAAATAAGTGATTTGTGGAAGTGTATTTTTTAAATATAGGTTTGGTATCCTTTTATACGTTTTGATAATGGTCTATAGGTTTCACCTATATAGAATTTATTACATTAACATGGAACCTTATAGGAGCATGTCTTGTCTTTTCATTTTCATTGAGTTGTTTTGTTTTCGTTAGATTAGATCTAAGAGTGTTTTCTGTTTTGAAATAGTTCGAATATTTAATTTGTTATCTATACGTCTCACTTTATCTGATAAACCAGGAATATAGGGAATAAAGAGGTTCGTAATAGGTCTATTTTGATTTTGTCTAATATTTGGTTGTTCAAACTCTGTAAAATATTTTTGAATTAAATCACTAGGACAGTTATTATTGCTTAAAAAATCTTTTTTTACATTGAGTTTTTGATTCTTATTAGTTATTTTCATTTGATCATAATATAGATTTTTTACGACCCTCTTTCTAACCATTATTGAGTGATTTGATTTAAAATTTAGGTATCTGTTTGTCTGTCTATAGTTTTTGTTTTGAAACTATTCTTGTCCTTTTTCATAAGAATGTCAATGAACGAAAGTTGTTCATTAATTTTTTTTTCTACCATGAATTGGATTGTAGGTTCTTTGGTGTCAATATGATTATCAAAACGTATAGAAGAGCGCCAAACCCATATCAAAAATACACAGTACCACAAGCCACATATTTGTCAACATGTATTTGATAACAATCATAGAATACAGTGGAACACTTTAAGTATTTTAGCAAAGGAACCGTTATCAATAAAAGCTAAAAACAAAGAAAGTATTTTAATATAATTAAATAAAGATTAATGCATAGCTTCAGCTTCTGTTAATTATAATACCACCTGGTTGCCTTTGCTAAAAACTCAAGTTGATAAGGGACGCTTAAAAATTACTTAACCATTATACAAAAATCATTGAATTCTTCCCAAACACATAATACCAAATTGTCGATATATAGCATCTCAAAATCGCATCAACTATTTACCAGTAACGCCTCAGATAACACTTACCTAACAGACCAGTAATTAAACGATATAACATTATTCTTGTCATCTTGTCAAATTAAATTTAAAACTTGACAAAGCGCACGAGCTTTTTACTGTTTTAACTGCATTTACTAACAATTTTCATTTTTAGATTTTTCGTTCATGACAACGGGGGCATTTGTTCCTTGTCGAGCATTTTCTACTTCTTTTAGGTTTGTCAGCTTCGTTAGGGTCACTAAACTAGTACTTGTGCTATTTACCCCTGGGGCCAGAGCCGAAGCGGCCTTATTCAAAAAGCCTACAACTGAGGTGGAGAAATAGGGAACAATTTGTCTGATAAACATGAATCCTCTACAACAATATAGAATATATCTATTTAGTCAGTGGAAGACTTTTGCGATAGCGTTATGTGAGTTCTAGATAAAAAACTAAAAGAAATTCATACATAAATTTAATCCTGCTTCATTTTGCCATTCATTCAATGCTTCAACAATAGCACTTTGAGCAAACATACATAATATTTAGCTCTCTGTGTATGCATTTTTCATAAACGCTTAGATAGACTAAATATTAAAAAATAATTGTTGTAAGTATGTGAAAATCGTAGTTTCGTCTTGAAAAAATATATTTGAGCATTCCTTTTGATTTAAGTGCATATTTGGTCCGCTCCCAACTACCACTGAAATGATGACCATTAATGTATTTTCTAGATACTTTGACTTCGCGATAAGTTTTTTCTAGATGAAAAATTAAAGTCCTTCCATTATTTTTTTAGATTTATCTATTTTTCGAATTTCGCCACTTCCCAGAAATTCTACTTTAATGCCGAGAAATAATAAAATTTAATTTCCAAATTGTTTACATTTAAACAGCAAACACGTAACAAAAATAAGTGAATTACGGATCTGCCTTGAAATTATAAGGGCTTAAAACGACCGTTGAGGATTATAGACAAATACGCCCCTGTGGGATGATATCCAGCCGACGAGGCAGGTGTAGTTGGTTTGCTTTTGCATTTCTCTAACTCTAAATATAACTGTGTAAACAACATCTCTCATACGGGCGAGGCAAGCGGCAGACAAGTAAACAGTAAACAACACAGCATATTATGTGTGCCGCACAAACGTGTGTGTGTCCGTACTGCTCTCAGTTCGAAACTACGCGGCCCGTCGAGCTCAACCCATTCAATACTCTCTGACATCGCGAGATTTTTTTCCGGCTAACCGACGACGTACCTCTGTTCTAACCTCACTATCGAAAAGCCCGCTCTTTTGTCGGATATACGCGGAGTTACGTAATTACGTACGTACGGCTCAGGACGCGAGTGACAGGTGATTGATTTATCGCATTGACGGCTTTTTGACAGGAAGTTATTTTGGCCGCGATTTTTTTTTTGGTACTTTTGGATTGATTGCAGTGGAGTTATGCGGAAAAGGTGACACTGGCAGTGAGTATATTTTGCAACTTTTTTGAAATGACAACAAAATTTTTAATGTATTTAAGATGTTTTTTCTAACATTTTAATTATCTGATTAATTCTCGTTGTTAAACAGTTATGCGAAAAGACATAGATTGCAGTGTATAATTATATGCTTTTGTTAATATTTTAATATTTTTTACGCGTTTTTCAATAGATGCGTAAAAGTAACCCTGGCAATCAATCGTGGACTTACATTAGTTTTATATTAGTTAAACAAATTTTTTTATTTGTTAAAATTATCTACAAACCTAAAGGGGCAATAATAATTATTTTATTTTTAACGCGTTTTTCCACAGACGCAAAAAAGTGAACCTGGCACCCAATCATAGACTTAGATTAGTTTGATTTGAGTTGACCTATTTTTTATTTTTGATCAAATTATTGGCGAAACTTGAAAAAAAGGAGGCTTTTTAATTTGGCCTAGAGCAAATAAGTAGGTACCTACATACATACTTAAATAATGGTAATCATAAAATTTGCTTTTTTGATTTTATACATGACTTATATTGCCCATTTAACAGCTTTTTCAAGTTATACCCGCATAGTTTATGGAAAAAGTGTTTGCGATAATCACATAGGTACGCCAAAATCATACCGATAATTCCAGGAGATCACAAAATATATAGAAAATTACAAAAGAATACCCTGGAAATTTCCACAGTATTACAAAAATTTTCTTAAAATTTGAATTCATTTTTCTATTTCATTTGCCGTCTGGGGATTCATTCATAACGATATTTTAAACAAGATTAATAAATGCCATAGACAATTTTTATGGTGAGAATTTGATTGTATGTATAATACCTATTTTAAATCACATTTTTTAAAATTGAGACATTCAATCATAAAAAGTTAAAAAGTCAGAAAATTCAAGAACAAAAATAATGAAAAACTTTATCGACTTTTAGCTCGATTTTTAGTCATAATTTTTGTCATAATTTATTTCCCCTTAAAACCTAGGCAGGTATAAATTCTACAAAATAGTACAAAAGTCTTCAAAATTGTGGGCGTATATATAGGATCTTGCTGATTTTACTTTGCAGTTCAGGAAACAATTAATAAAAAATCGATAAAATTCCCTAAAAGTGCGACGAAACTTACAAGTCAATGTACGAGACTGATCCCCGTTTTTTACAAAATAACGAGAATGTTACCAGAATGTCGCAAAAAAGATTGACAGAAATTTAGTACAAACAATTTAAAATAATAAATATCTGGTAATTATTAAAATTACGAAATAAGCCCTACAATTTTCTGGCGAATAATTTAAAGATTTAACTGATATAAACTGTTATATAAAATTTTCAATAGAGTCGTTTGATACGTAGTTGTTTGTTTATCATATAAGGAAGTATAGGAAATTTCCCTTTATTTGTTCAATAATCGCTTGTTGGTTTTCCCCTTGACTGTAATATTTAACAAATAAGTAGTTTAAGTAGGGAAGTAATTTTGTCAACACTGTTAAGACTCGATCAAGACTGAGGATAATTAGTATGCCTAGGTACCTACTTACCTGCATTTTACAAGCTATTCAATAATTTAAAATTTTTTGAAAAAGTTACCTGGCATTTCAATTAATTGCAAAAAAATCATGAAATCTAGGTAAATTACAATAAATTTAAAAGGTATAATATTACGAAAATTACAACCTACTTCATACGATATTTACAGAGTGGTTATGTTACCCTTTCAGCTGGAAAATTAATATATATTAACTTCTTGTTTGGACTTAAACTATCAGTTTAAAATATTATAAATTATTAGGATTATTGTAGTACGTGTAGATATTGTGGAGATAACAAATTGTTAAAAGCGTTTGGAAAATAAATAAAACAAGACGTTTTAAAAACTCAGATCCAAATATACTTAATAAATTTTTGAAAACGTGCTCTAGGTACTTGGACATATTTAACATACAGAGTGCCAAAAAATCGAGTATATGTACGTGTATCTCGAAAACCGTAAGGAATAGTAGACCAATAAATGATAAAAAGTTGCGCAATCTAGTGCTTAACAAATCGCCGTTTCGAAAATTAAGAGATCCACATGCGGTAGATATAAAAACATCGTAAAACTAAACTAAGCGGTCATCCATCCATGTACTAACCACGCCCGACATTGCTTAACTTCAGTGATCGGAAGACAGCTACCTTTTACTTTTTACTCTTGACAAACATGTAACAACTGTATAACTATGTTCAATCTCATTCTCTCACAGACTACATCTTATAGATCTCTTTTTACTGTTGCTTTTTTGTTTCATCGAGTCTCAAGTCGCACCCATGCTAAAGAAGTTTTCACCTCAACAAATTTTTTGAATTAATATCTTATTTATTTATAGTTTTATTTTAAAATAAATGACACTTCCTAAGGTAATTCTTTGCTTTTAAAACCGACCGACGTCATATTGACTTCTTTCTATTTCATCGATAAAATTTCCGAAAAGCGCTACGAGGCTTACAAGTCAATGTACAAAACTTATCACCGTTTCTTTAAAAAAATATGAGAATGTTACCAAAATGTCGCAAAATAGATTGACAGAAATTTAGTACAAGTAATTTAAAATAATAAATATTTGATATTTTTTAATTTTACGAAATAAGCCCTACAAGTTTCTGGCGAATAATTTAAACATTTAAGTCATATTTAGATAGTTATAAAAACATTTCAATAGGGTTGTTTCATAGTTGCTATATGGGACAAAACACTAAATATATACAATATCGCTGCTATGATCTAAATTTTGTATCCCATAAGTAGGTATAGCAAATCTGCCTTATTTTTTATATTATTTCCTCATGTTTTGTTGCTTAGACTATTTGTAAATAATTGTTTATTGGTTTTCCCTTGACTATAGTAAGTACTATATAACAAATAAGTAGTTTAACTGGACAAGCACTTATGTCAAGACTCGATCAAGACCGAGATCAAGACTGATTCTTTATAATTAATATACCTACCTACTTATCTGCAGCTTACAGAAATTTTAAAAAATATCGAATTTTTTGAAAAAATATCAAAAAATTTCCAGGCTTATCAGTTAATTACAAAAGATTCATGCAAGCTAAGCAAATTCCAATAAATTAGAAAAAAAGTACTAATATTACGAATATTACAACCTACGGTACACGATAAATGTACAGAGTGGTTCCGGCTTGAATATTAATAAATATTTTCGTTTAAGCTTAAATTATTAATTTAAAACATTTTAAATTATTTAGATTTTTCTAGTTCGTGTCGATGTTCTCTATAGATAACAAATTGTAAATAACGTTTTAAAAATAAATTTAAAAACTGAGATTTAAATATAATCATAAAAACGTATTCTATTTGGACATATTTAACATAGAGAGGACCACGAATTCGAGTATATGTACGTGGTCTCGAAAACCATAAGATATACGAAGACCGTTAAATGATAAAAAGTTGGGAAGTCTAGAGCTTAACAGAACGCAGTTTTGAAAATTAAGAGATTCTGAATAGCTACTCCCGAAGATATTCTAAAAAATAACAATTTTTTTCAATTAAGATTTTATTTATTTATAGCTTTTATCTAAAATAAATTTGCTTTTAAAACCGACGTTTCGTATTTTCTGTACCGACGTCATGTTGTTTTTTTTTTAAATACGAACCTAGTCTTTTATTAAGTTGATAAAATTTCCTAAAAGCGCTACGAAACTTGCAAATTAATGTAGAAAACTTATCACCTAAACCTTACAAGATTCTTGCAAATAGTTTAAAAAATTAAATTATATTTAAACCGTTATAAAAAATTTTCAATAGATCTGTTTGACAGTTGCTATGGGGCAAAAGACTAAACACTCGACTAAACATAAAATATCGCTGCTATGATGTGAATTTTTTATCACATTAGGATAGGCTAAATCCCTTATTTGTTCATATTTCCTCATGTTTTGTCGAGTGTTTTGTTTCTTAGACTATTTGTAAACAATTATTGCTTGTTGGTTTTCCCCTTGGCTATAGGTAGTATATAACAAATGATTAGTTTAAATAGGCAATAAATTTTATCAAGACTCAATCAAGACTGATTATAATTTATAAACCTACCGACTGCAGGTTACAAAATTAATATTAAAAAATATTAAAAATTTTTTGAAAACATTTCAAAATATTACCAGGCAGATCAATTAATTGCAAAAAAAATCATGAAATCTATGTAAATGCCAATAAATTAAAAAAGTACTTACTAATATTACGAAAATTACACCCTACCGTATAAGATATTTACGAAATGGTTAGGTTACCCCGAGGGTTGCCCTTTCGGCTTGAACATTATTAAATATTAACTTTTTGTTTCAGCTTAAATTATTAATTTAAAATATTTAAAATTATTAGGATTGTTCTAGATAACAGATTATAAATATCGTTTTAAAAATATAAAATAATAAATAAAAATATTACCATGAAATTTTTGAAAAAATCCTATTTGAACATATTTAATAAACTAAGTGCAACAAATTCGAGTTTATGTTGGGGATCTCGAAAACCGCAAAACATACGAAGATATTTAAAAAAAAAATATATTTTTTTTTTGAATTTAAATTTTATTTGTTTTTTAAAATAAATTACACTTCTTTAAGGTCGAGGACGAAAGTGGAAGTTCAAGGGCAAATGAGAAGTAATTACTGGTAATTTTTTGATAATTTTTGGTATTTTAAGGCCATTTTGGGGTAAAAAGTGGTACTTTTGTAATATTAAAATTATGCAATGCCTTCGAATTTGCATTGTTTTAGAGGAAGTAACAGAGTTTTAACTAAACTGTTTAACTAAACTATGTTTCTCGGTACCTATTAGTATCAGTTAAAAGAAAAACAGCATTCATTTTCGTATGAGTATTTCTATTGCCTGAGAAGTGGGTACCCTGCAATAGTTTATAAAATACCGAAATATATAAAATAATTTCTTCTTAACTCTAATAAAAACTAAAATAGTAACAATCTAAAATACTAGAAGTGAAAAATATTGAGTTAAAAAATGTGTAGCAAGCATCCCCAAAAAATTAAAAATATTCAAAGAAATTGCCATCAGCCAGATCTCCGAACTTGACAGCACTCGGTTGATTCTTATGGGGTAGTTAAACAATTTAGACGCTTTAGGATTAAGAATAATACAAGGGTCTAACTTTTTACATGGAAGAGTAATTATTCAAAGGGCAATAATCAAAAAGGCAATCGAAAGGAAATTTAATACATAAATATAAACAGTAATTTTTTTTTTTTATTTAGCTCTAAATTGTTTCCTTCTGGTATCTTAGTTTGTTAATAATATTCACGTTTTTATTGTAGTTAAGAATAAATTAATTTACCTATTTCTATTATGCTGTAAGTTAACAGGACTTTTAGTTAATTAAACAAAACAATTTAGTTCTTAAAACTAGTGTTTATAATATATTGTAATTAATAGGACGCCATTAAGAAATGTTTCAGAAAAATGAATATGTCTTTAAGTGATAAAACATTGATATACAATTTTAACAAAATGTAGATCGGTATTATGATTTAAAATGTCTCAATCTGACGTAAAGCAGATCATTACGTATTTTAAAAAATCAACATGACGTTGGTACAGGAAATACGAAATGTTGGACTTCAAAACAAATTACGGCATCCTAAAAAGTCAAAATAATTACTTTAGGAAAGTGTTACTTATTTTTTCAAAAACTTAAAAATAAAGATGCAAACAAATACAATTTAAATTCGAAAAAATCAGTTTTTTCGAATCGGAAATATTCGAAATCCCTTAATTTTCAAACCGCACAGGATTGTACAACGTATTCGTATCTCGGTTTTCGAGGTTCAAAAACATAGACTAAAATTTGTGGCACCCTTTATTACTGACTTAACTTAGAAATTCTAATGGCTGCTTTGAAAATACTGTCAAAACTTAATATTTAAGATGCTTTTCTTAATATTTTATTTTTGTTTTAATGCGTTGTTTGAAATATGGCAATCGATCGTAGATGGGTTGGTATTTTTTAAATTTTGATAAATTTCTCAAAAAGCATTGTTAATTCTGTCCACCAAATAAGCATTTACCATCAAAATAAGAGGTCATTGTTATTAAAAATCGTTGATATTAAACAAAGGGTATTTTCAGCTTAAATATTAATAAGTATTCGCTTTTATCTACGCTGTATGGTTATTGCATTTCACAACTACCCTTTAGTTTCTACCAATATTACAGATATTATAAATATTCAATAACGTTTTAAGATAAATTTTCAGAAAAATGTTTTCTCAAAACTTACTATCCAAATATGATCTCAGAATTCTTGACAACTATGCGTAATTTGGACAAATTTGATGAATTTACCTCCTTTAAACAATGATTAAATATCACGGGAATTAAAACATTTTGGAAAATATCCTGGCTTTCTAAAACTCTAGCCTTATCATTTATAGAACGTCTGAAATGTAAACAAGAAGAGTTCATTCCATGCTGTCCTAAAATATCTTCAATTTTCTATGGCCTTCCATAATATCATAACTTTCGCCTTGTTATTCTAATATACTTTATTATCCCTAACACAGCCTAAAAATACATTTCCGTTGTGAATTATTGTCATGTAGCAAAATAAAAGGCAAATAAAGGATAGGCAATTTTTGTCATTACTTCTAACATAAATAGTCCAATAAAACGTTTAAAAATAATTACTACCTTAACTTAGAAAATCCAACATACTATCGGCACACTTCAATAAGTATGGGGCAAAATTTGCTGCAGGAAACTGATGGTGATATTAGGAATATGAATGAATCTTGTTGACATATTATATTCAGCATAATATTCCTCAAATATTTTCACGTGATTCAATTGCAGTCTCCAGCTTATTCTGCCTAGTCAGTACTACTACTGTAGAGGTGTTGTTGGCCTTGTCAGTAAATAGTCCGACAATGTGGCTCCCAAAAAGTTCAGTTCAAACAATGCTTTTTTAAGGTAGTATCGACAGTATCGACGATTTGGTTTTTGAACATTTCCAATTTTAATCACTAAAATAAATATACCTACTTGTCGATGATAGGTTCTGCCCTTCCAATAGCTGATTGAATCATTTGAACAGGAACTGTCACAAAAGTTCGACAATATGATAAGTTAAGTGCTGAGGTGGTACTACCATTTTCCTTATGATTTGCAATTGTGTTTTTCAGAAATAAATTAATGATCTGGATTTGTCGGGGAGGCTGTTAAAATGGTTTTGTTGTGAAACTGGATGGAAGATGTCTTCGAGGACACAACGCCATTTTTTGCCCTATATAGTACTTTTAATACAGGGTGTCCCTATATCTTCAGCAGTTTTGTAGACCTGTAACTGAAAAAACTTATCACCGTTTCTTTACAAAATTATAAGAATATTACCGAAATGCAAAATAGGTTGACAGAAATTTAGTACAAATTTTAAATAATAAATATTTTATAATTACTATAATTACAAGTTTCTGGCAAACAATTTAAACATTTAAATCACATTTAAACCGGATAAATAAATAGCTGAGGTGCTACTACCATTTTCTCTAGGATCTGCAATTGAGTTAAATCATCTGGATTTGTCTGCGAGGCTGTTAAGAGATTATTGATGGAAAACACACAACGCCCTTCTTATCTCTACAGTCAATTTTGCATCAAAATATTAAAATTTATAAAGGGTGTCCCATTATATTTTGAGTGGTTTTGAAGCCCTATAACTGAAAAATGAATATAGATAACGAGATTCGGTTTGCGTGGAGTAATTTGCATTTCTGGTAAGTTTAGATACTTTTGTCACCTAGAAGTATAATACCGCTAATGGCGAAAAAAAAATGATTTTCAGTGGAACACCTATAT
>JAEQML010081050.1:0-11368 GCA_016904865.1 Pissodes strobi | reverse complement strand
GAAAAGACAAAGTATTATCACTGGCCTCCATGAGCAGTACTATAAAAATTGACAACGTTGTGGAGATGGTTGATCCCCTTCTTATATTCCAACGAATAGCTATTTCTAAGAAGAACGACGAGGATTTACAAGATCTCCTCTGTTACGGACTGGCGCCTTTTCCATTAATGAAAAGGGAATGCAGAAGACAAATAAGTCTGCTTTATATGATATTTTTCCTGTTCACCCCGTTACTCCGGACCTCAAGGTTTACACTAATGTGATTGACGGTGGATTCCTGTTACATCGAGTCAGGTGGGATACAGGATCAACATTTTCAGTGATATTAATCGATATATCACTTACATAAAAAGCACTATGGTGAATGCTGCACAGTCGTTTTTGACGGCTACTTTGACACTGCCAACAACACAAAACATGCAGAACAGAAACGTCGTACCACCACCACATCAGTCGATATTGATTTCACGGAAGAGATAGCAGTGATGACTCAGCAACAACACTTTTTGGGCAATGAAAAAAATAAGGAAAGACTCATCAGAATGCTGTCTCGGAAAATGACTGCAGAGGGGATAGAAGTTAGACAAGCTACTGCTGATGCAGATACAACTATTATACGATGCGCATTGGAAAAAGCCGAATGTAGCTGTTCAACGGCTGTCATCGGCGAGGATGTGGATCTTTTGGTGTTGCTGATCGCTTTAGCTACAAAGGAACGAGATATAAAGGTTTTTAAACCTGGGAAGGGAAATGAGGAAAGTAAAACTTATTCCGTCAAGGAATTGCAGGGACTTGACTTTGCAAATAGCATTTTGTTTATTCACGCTTTTAGCGGCTGCGATACCACTTCTGCAATTTTCCGAAAGGGCAAGTCAACAATTGCTAAATTATTTATGAAGGATAACACTCTGCAATTAATCGCCAACGTATTTTACGCAAAGACTTCAACATCCGAGGAAGTGGCAAAAGCCGGGGAACAGATGTTCCTAGCAATATATATATGCAGCATTCCTAAAATCCACCACAAGGGTGAAGCCAGACCTCCCCTCTCTACCACCAACTAAAAGCTCTTCACTGCAATACTCATACAGAGTTTATTTTCAAATTCAGGAATGGCTGGGCAACAAACTGGAACCCACTGATAGGGGTTGGATGAAAGGAGCAGATGGAGATCTTCAACCCTTGACAACTTTAAATCAACCTGCCCCACCTGCCATTCTTTCAACAATATTCTGCAGCTGCACCAAAGGCTGTGGGGCCCGTTGTGGATGCCGCAAATCAGGTATTGCTTTTTCTGATGTTAACTGATGGCTATAAGAAAAATACAACGGAAAAATAATTTAACTTAAAACTTGAATCTTTAACAGGTATCCTATGCTCGTCAATATGTGGTAACTGTGAGGGCGCATGCACTAATGGCTTTCGAGTTGAAGATGAAAATTCAGCACATGAAGATGCTGATGACTAGGGAGACTTGACCAATAATTAATTTATTGTAAGTTTTATTTAAATAACCCATATTCAGTCATCTTTTAGTTTTTTATACCTGAGACTTGTTATCACTTATAATTAATATTTTTTTACACTTTAGCTACCAACTGTCTAATGTGCTGGGTTGGCACCACATTCACTCTAAGTTAATGAAACATCGAAATGCATCAACTATTATATTGATTTACGTTTACAAAATTGGCACATAGAGTATTAAACTATATTGAGGGAGCTCACTTTAATTCTACAACTACTACCGATTTTTATGTTTAATATTAAGGACTACACAAAAGTTCGACTATACTACCGGTGGTCTAACATCTTCTACCATAATGTCTCTCTCTCCAACTTATCACCTAAAATACATCCGCTTCTAGTATATTCTTTTCGCGGTCTATTCAAATTTTAAATTTACAAAACATTTATCTACTATTATTCTACTGAACAAGACTGTAATTTAAATTTCATTGTTTAGTTTGAAGACGCGAATGCAGCATTTGGGGACGACTAGGAAGACTTTATCGACCCCCGTGATCCCCCATCTCCTCTAATGAAGTGTTGGACCAATAAATTCATTGCCCTACGCAAATAAAGCAGATTTTTTTTAAATGATGTTTATTTTGTCCGCCCTATAACTCGCTTACAATTGGTCCTACGACAAAATTTCATAGGATTATTTTTGTAGAAAATTTTGTTAGCTTTTGTTATAAATTATGAAAATCGATAGGAGTGATCGTTTTCGAGATTTAAGCGAAAAACTTTAAAATGGTACCTTTAACCCCCACCCCCTCCTCGAGCTCACCCCCCACCCTCGGGGACTTTTGGTATATGTCTGCCTTAGTGTCGGGAAAGCGTTTAAAAAAATTCCAACTCTCAGGAATTTTTTCCACCGATTTGCTTAATTTGACTGAGCTAATTAGCTCTTTCGTTGCCTTCGTATCCTGTATGTCCAGGTATGCAGATCAGTGTAAGTTTATTTTCTCTATCTAGTTCGGTGAGTAGTTTCTGGCAGTTCTATACTGCCTTGGATGAACAACGGCTAAATTGAAGAGCTTTCAAAGCCACTTAATTGTCCGAGAATAGTTTGATTGACTTGCCTTTCCAGTTTATATCGATGGGCCACTGTGCAGTCATATCACTGGATTTAACTTCAACCTGAAAAATGGTTGCATGTTTTCCTAGAGAATCCACTTCAGCTCAACCTTACCATTTTTATTCCATGCAGCGGCTCCTTGGTTTTGAAGCCGTCACTATTCTCTATTGTTCTCAAATGTTCTGAGTTTTTTTTGGCCATTCGTTACTCTGGTAGGCATGGTAATAGTTAGTTTTGGTAGGTATAACATCTGATGGTAGACCCAACACACTGTCCCGTTCATTAGCGTTTTTCAGCTTGTTGAGCATCATGATGATCGAGTGCGGATTGTTGATCATCGCCTGTGTCAATCTATACGTAGCCCATTTGGCCTTCCTCTCCAGTACTATTTGGAGAGGAGGCAAAATCAGAAGACACTCTAGCGCTGCTGTGAATGTAGTGCCGGAAGCGACACTAATTACCAGATACGCTTGTGTTTGTAAGGTGGATAATTTGATTTTCGCGGAGCTCTGTAAGCTCTTAGAGTACCAAGCCACTGCTTCATATGTTATCATTATGGTCTTATGACCGCAATATATAGCGGTATATTTGTTTTGAATGTTTTGCCACAAATGCGTCTGCAAGTCCGTATTGACAGGTTCCCTTTTGCGGCAATTTTATTCAGATGCGCATTCCAGTTAATAAGTGTTTTATCTAGGGTAATTCCCAGATAATAAATCACTATATTCGCAGATGAGTAAACATGGTCTTAGGTTTTCCAACCTTTTCTTTCTCTTGAGAGGTACTTTAACTGTTTTGTGCGGGTTCGCAGATAGTTGTTCCCTTAGCACCAACGCCTCTTCAGCTGCTTTTTTTCAAATCAAAATTCTCCATTTCGACTGTGTTTTAATGTAAACTAATAACATACTCAACTAATTCTTGCATTAAATTGGGGCATTATCAGATGTTTTTAAATTTGACCTACATATTACTTAACTTCAGTAATACTATTCCCAGAAGTTGCCCAGTCACTTTACTTCCTAGATATGTAATATACCGCAATGGACCGCAGATGCACCTGTCGTATTTTGTATTATGTTTATTGAATTAACAACTAATGACGACCTTTACCTTGCCGAACTCGAATACAAAACCTTTACACAACTTTCCAATTTAGTTGAGAGTATTTCGTCCATATAAGGCGCAACATAGCATTGACCTAGACCTAAAGATTTATTTCCTTCCTGTTTATTCTCATGTTGTATGTTGCCAGCGTATCAAGACGAATAAATTGGATGCTATTTTTTTGGCAGTTAACTTAGCTAGGACTTATGCAACTTTATGCTGATCTAAATTTTTTGCGAGTATTGGTTCTTATTTATGGCCATGGATATCTCAAATAGTCTGCAAATATTTAAATAATTTTGTAAGCCTCAGAACCAAATGATTTATTTCGATTTTGTGATTTGGTGGAGGCTATAGAGTAAAAACAAAAATTTTTATATTCTGTTAATGAAATTTTCAATGTGGTCTCTGAAAACCTCAAACTAATAATTAAATTTAGATGTAGCTAATCAGACATCAATAACCCAATAACTACTTTATTTTTATCATATTCTAATCTTTATTTAAAATTTTAGGAAAATATCTTACTTTCAAATTTGTGAGCGAAATTCAATTTCCCACCCATTTTTTTCCCGATGAAGCACTAATTTAAACAGGGGCGCATCCAGAGCGCGAGCCTGGAGAGATAGTTAAAATATTTAAGATTCGAAAAAAATTTAAATACAATTTGAGTTTTTAAAAAATAGGTCCTAGGGGGTAATTACCACCTCACCCTTGAATGTGCCACTCAATTTAAGCATCGCTCGAACCGTACGTGTATCAATGTCCATTTTATGCTTAAATCCATTTTCTTTCAAATTTTAGTATGACAATATGGTGAATGTAATTTTATGTCTGTGTTGACTTTCGCCATCTGTATTGCAATATTCGAACACGTTTATTTTACGGAATGCAGATAATTTTATTATTATGAAAAAATATATCGCATTGACCTAGAGCTAAAGATTTATTTCCTTCCTGTGAATGTGGGTTAGTTTTGGTTAACCCAAACTAACCCAAACTAGCCAAAAGTGTCAAAACTAACCTAAATTAAAAAAAGAAAACAAACATAACTTTAAAAAAAAAATCTCTTCTCCGCCAGTATATTTGCAATCCCTAAGGACACTAGAATGTGCCTACATAAAATATTTTATTTTTAGCATTTTACTCATAAATAAGAAATAGAGGAGTTTATCCTTATGTAAAATACATGTTTTGAAAGATTCTAAGCTCCCCGTATAAGAAAAAAAAATTCTCAACGTGAACTGTATTTTTCGAACAAGCAAAAATTTTTATGAAGAATAACTTTTTATCGAAAACCTAAAAATTAGGTCCGTTTGTGGTATAGGTAACATCATCTGAGAACACCCTGTATATTTTTAATTTTTGTACGTTGGTACCTATAATTTAGACCTATTCGGTAAATATTTTTTTTGTATTACTCATAGATATAGGTAGGCAACTAGTAAATTGTACTTTAGATACGTACATACTCTCCTAGATTTCTTTGATTTTCGTGTACAGGGTGGCGCATTTTGGATGCATTTACGGGATTTCTCGGTAATTAGTAAAGATAGAAGAATGCGGTTTTCGCGACACTGGGCTATTTTTTTGTTAAACAAAAGACACCGTGAACACAATTTTCCTAGGCCTCTTCGTTTTTGAGCTACTATGCGATTTTAAAAATGTTGTATTTTCGGGCACCCCTCGTATCTCAGCTACCTGATACCTTACAGAAAAGATAAAAACGAATGCTTATTGTACTTTTTACGTAGAATTCAGTGGCGTGCTCGAAATTTTTGCCAGAGATACTGTTTTTGAGATATGACCCAAACATATATTTTTTTTAATTTTATCAGTCATTAAATTGCTTTATTTTTTTCCCATAAAAATAATATATAACTTAACATTTTCTATTTTTGGAAATGGTAAAAATTCAAAAAAATTCGAATTTAATGTTATATTCTTCTAGTAGGCTATGAATTTTATTTAAAAATTCGAAACAATACTCTATACACTTTATTTTACTAATTGAAATAATAACATATCAAGAACTAGGTATATAAATAAAGAATTATTTTTATTTAAATTTAATAGTCGATAAAGAAACAAAATTTAAGAATTACTTGAATTTAATTAATTATTGATTATAAGCTGTATTAAGTATATTAGGTATAACAAAAACAACATTCGGTTACCTCTTATTTTCAAAGTGCAAGCCGTTATTTTCTAGACACTGCCTACAACGTTTTTCGACACTTCGCAATGTATTATATAAATGCAATCGTGTTACTTTCCTTAACCTATTCCTAAAACATACTTGCAGTTCATTAACGTTATTACTTTTAACTCTATATATTTGATTTTTTATAAAACCCCAGAAGAAAAAATCTAAAGGCATCAAGTCAGGTGACCGAGGTGGCCACCTATCAGGACCACTGGTGCCTATCCACTTATTATGAAAATATTTGTTTAGAGACTGAATTCTACGTAAAAAGTACTATAAGCATCCGTTTTTATCTTTTCTGTAAGTTATCAGGTAGCTGAGATACGAGGGGTGCCCGAAAAAACAACATTTTTAAAATCGCCCTGTAGCTCAAAAACGAAGAGGCCTAGGAAAATTGTGTTTACGGTATCTTTTGTTTAACAAAAAAATAGCCCGGTGTCGCGAAAACCGCATCCTTCTATCTTTACTATTTACCGAGAAACCCCGTAAATGCATCCAAAATGCGCCACCCTGTACTATGCAGAAGAATTCCAGAACAAGCATGATGGATGGAAATTTATTGTATAGAAATATTGAAGACAACTGAATATTGTAGAATTTAATATTTTCTAAGGGGATGCGAGGCATCACTCGCATCCATGCACGCTACGCCACTAGAAGAATTCTAGACCTGCTTCAACAAGGTGTTGTCGGCCTGTTCAGTGTCAATTTATAAAGAAAACACCTGAAAATACTACAAGTGAAATATCAAGAATGAACACGGAAATAGAAAATCTGACAAGTACTCTAACTCAGATAAAAGGTAAATCATGCAAAGTACACCACGAACTATTGTTTACCATGATTGATGGCAAAATTTCGCACACAGTAACTAACACTTCATATATGGTTTGTAATATATGCCAAGCAAAACCATCTGAAATGGACACATTAAACTTACTAAGAACTAAACCTAAAAATACTCAGGTTCTTAACTGGGGAATGTCAGTCTCCTTTGCATGGCCGAATAAAGTTTATAGAGTGTATTCTTCATATAGCCTATAATAATTCACTTCAACAATGGAGAACAAACGCGGATACGAAAAAACAAAGAGAAGAAACAAAAAAGAGGCGCAAGAAGATTTTTGTCGAATGACTGGTTTAAAAATCGATGTAGTCAAACAGGGCATGGGTACGACTAACGATGGAAATACGTCAAGAAGGTTTTTTAGTGACCCCAGTCTAACTGCAGATATAACAAGAGTAAATGAAAATTTGATCCGTCGATATACAGTGATTTTGCAAGCCATTAACTCTGGTGTGCATATTGATCCAGAAAAAAATGGGAAATATTGCCAGGAGACAGCGAATATATATGTAGAACTGTATGGGTGGTATTACATGCCAGTCACGGTCCATAAAATTTTAACACACGGGGAGGAAATAATAGCAGCCGCAGTACTCCCCATAGGCATGCTAACAGAGGAAGCACAGGAAGCGTGAAATAAAGATTACCGTGGATATCATTCTAGAAAATGTTCACGTATGCAGACAAATACAGATGTCATGAACTTTCTTTTAGCTTCTTCTGATCCGTACTTATCAGGACCAAGGGCAGAACGTAACAAACAAACAAACCAATAAGAAACTAAACCATAAACTGTGGGATGAGGTGAAGTCCCTATTTTATGAAAATATTTAATTATTTTTCATTCATTTAAAAAATTTCTCAAAAATTTGGTGATAAGTGAAACACTTTTCAATTATTATGAAGCATAAGTATTCTTTTCTTTAGTTCTAATAGTATTTAAATAATTTGTTAATAATAATGTTACTTTTATTTTTATTATTCTGTAGTATATTTTTACTTGTCAAAAACATGTTTTTATATTAAACTTTGAAAAACTGACATTCTTTGCATATATCTTTGGTTTTTGAGGACACCCTGTATACGTCAATAATACAAGAGTAAATATGCATTAGATCCTTATTTGTTCTAAAAAGGTATAGATTATTTACCTGACAAAATGATATTCTTTTGGAATGTATTATATTTTTTTTATCATACTTTCCTTTTTCTCTCACGTTTCATTTTTGTATAGCTACTTTAAGTAAATGGCAAAATAGATGTTGCTATATGCTGTTTTCTACTTTTTTCACGAAAGCGACTATCAATAAATTTAATGTTATGTTCATGGGGACTTAGTTCATTCCTATGATGATTTTCCTGTGTTATTTAGACTCTTATTTTCAACACGGCTTCATGAATACTGATCAGCTGATAAAACTATACATATATATTTCAAATAACATTTCACTCTTTTCACATGTAAACTTATATTCAGCATGTTATATAAGACAAAAGTTACCATTTATCAAAATTTGACACTTACAAACTAATTACAAAGTTTGAAATACATTACGATACAAAATAAAGTACTTAAACCTATTAATATGTGTACCAAATATCATTCGAATATCTGCCATTTCGAAATTATTACATTATTTCCCTATTACCATATATCCCGAACCACTGTACGCCGTCTGTTGTGACTGTCTGACTGGTATTGCTGGGGACGCGATGAGACTGGTCAAATCCTGGGAACATCTGCCGTGAAAATATCTGAAAAACAGAAATATCTCGGCCACATGTATGTGTGTTCCAGACTATGCAGATCCCGGGTCAACTCCGGGTCACCGACGAGACACACAGCTCTCTTCTGAATGGAATCCAGCAGTTTTAGGGTGTGCTTTGGTGCGGCACCTCAGATGTGTGAGCAATATTCTAAACACGGTCTTATTTGCGCTTTGTAGAGAAAGAGCAGCTGCTGCGGTGTATACAATTTTTTGTTGCAAAATTGCGCACTAAGCTTCTCGGAGGCCAATTTTACCATATTAGAAACGTGGATATGCCAGGACATATTGCTGTTGACCAAGACACTCAGCAGTCCGATTGACAAGGATGCAGGAATTATCGATCCTGCCATAATGATCTCAGGGCCCGCTGTATTGGCTTCCTTGGTAAACGTGGCTGCTTGGGTTTTTGCTGCATTGAACTGGAGAAAATTTCTATCGCTCCAAGTTCGAACTTTCTCCAGATCTTGATTAATTATTCTAATCTACTCCTGTCTGTGGTGATCTGCAGCCCCTAAAGAACTTATAGACTTGTCGATTTTGCATTCAAATGTGCAGTGTTTGTCCAACAAAGTAAACCGTCTTGAAATTCTTTATCAAAAGTTGAAATTTAACGTTTTATGCATTGACGAGCATTGGTTATCCAATGAAAAAATTAATGGTATATTTATATATAATTTTCGGCTTGTAAGTAATTTTTGTAGAACTGAGCGATTGCATGGTGGATCTGCGATTTTCGTGCATGAGTCTCTGACGTCACGGGCGTGCCCTGTTGACTATCTGAATGATTATTCAGTTGAAATGTCAATTGAGTGCTCTTGCATTAAATTGGGGAATTTTTGTCTCATTGATATTTATCGCCCACCAAATGGTGACTTCGATGTCTTTATTGGGGCATTGAATGATCTTTTATTGAGAGCTACCTCAAGGTTTGATTTTATTGTAATATGTAAATGCATTATGCCGGAGCAACTATTGTAAAATCTTATTTGATCTACTGGAAAGTTTCCAGCTAACTTCACTTGTAAAAGGTCCAACCAGGATGAATGCCTGTATAGATTACGTCATTTCTAATTGCAGTAGCATGTTAAGTGATCTTCATAACTTTGACAGTGGTTTGTCGGATCATTTCTGTCAAATGTTTAATTTAAGAATCAATCAAAATGACCGCAGTTTGCGCGTGCCTGAGAAAAATGTAATTCACACTCGACAGTTTAATTGCAACAATTTAAATGAATTTCTTCGCAGGTTTAGAGGCTCGTACGATAACTTAATGAGTGGCGATATAAATGCCGACTTTAACAATTTTTTGACAGCTTTTGCTGGAGTTTTGAGGTGAGTTTTCCTCTAAAGGCTGTGAGAACTAATTCAAAGAATAATATACGTTTTTCACAGGAACTCTGTTGTGAATTGGATAATCTGGAAAAGCTTAACTGGTTAAAAAACAATACATCTGACACTACTATAAAAATTAAATATTTACAAGCAAAACAAGACATTAATAGGAAAATTATTCAGGAAAAAAAAGCATTTTATCACAATTAGATTATTAATTCAAAAAATAGAATGAGAACCTCCTGGTCTATATTAAATAAGTTTCGGGGTAAATTGTCATCAGACAAAAAAGATATTGTTGTTGTTTTTTTTTTTTATGGCAGTGGCACACACACTAAAGGGAAATCCTATGGCGCTCGACGAGCGGTGTGTGTGCGAAGATGTTGATTGACACGGTTCTTGAATATTTGTAGGTTGTAATTAGTGGGAAACAGATGTCCTGGAAGTGAGTTCCACAGTGATGCAGTGCGCCAGACAAAGGCGTTCTGGTAAAGCGATGTTCTAGGTGTCTCTAGTTGTACGACGAACTGGTGCGCTCCTGCCGTCTGTCGGGACTGTCTGACAGGAGTTGCCAGGGACGTGATGATGCGGGCCAAATCCTGGGAACATCTGCCGTGAAAGTATCTGTAAAACAGAGACATATCGGCCACATGTCTGCGATGTTCCAGACTATCCAGATTCCGGGTCAACTCCGGATCCCCGACGAGACGCACAGCCCTCTTCTGAATGGAATCCAGCAGCTTTAGGGTATGCTTTGGTGCGGCACCCCAGATATGTGAGCAATATTCTAAGCACGGTCTTATTTGCCCTTTGTACAGCAAGAGCAACTGCTGCGGTGTATAGAGTTTTTTGTTGCGAAATAACGCACCAAGCTTCTGGGAGGCTGATTTTGCGATGTTAGCAACATGGTCATGCCATGACATATTGCTGTTGACCGAGACATGGGTTGACGAGGATGAAGGAATGGTCGATCCTGCCATAATGATGTCAGGGCCCGCTGTATTGACCCTCTTAGTAAACGTTGCTGCTTGGGTCTTTGCTGCATTGAACTGGACCAAATTTCGGTCGCCCCAAGTTTGAACTTTCTCCAGGTCTTGATTAATTGCTGTAATCTGCTCCTGTCTGCGGTGATGAGTCTCAGTCGCTGGTAAGGGTTTTTCTGATCTAAAGTGGGAGACAAGGGTACTGTCATCTGCAAAACTGTAAACAGGATTATTCGTTTCGATCAGCAGGTCATTAATATAGATGAGGAAGAGAGTTGGTGAAAGTATTGCGCCCTGAGGCACGCCCGCGTTGATGGTGAATGTGTCCGAGATGTGTCCATCGACTGCAACGTGTAGGGATCGGTTCTTAAGGAAACTGGCCAGCCAGCTGCAGAGAGAGGCGGGCAGTCCCAAGGACGGCAGTTTGTTGAGCAGTCCGTCATGCCAAACTCTGTCGAATGCCTTTGAAATATCCAACGCAATCGCTCGAGACTCTCCGTAGTTTTCAATTGCCCTACTCCATATATGAGTGACATAGGCCAA
>JAEQML010081049.1:0-11369 GCA_016904865.1 Pissodes strobi | reverse complement strand
AATATCTTATTAAACTATTTTGAAGCATCTAAAAGCAGTGTACTAATTAGTATTATTATTCAACGATGTTTCGCAAGGATCCTACCGCAGAAACTATTTATTGTATACATTTAAAATATATTTTAATTCGGAAATATTATGGTTTGTTTATAGTATTGATATTACATTTGTCTATTTTATGTGTTATAAGTGTCCCATGCACTCTGCATTAGCTATTATTATAGTATATTGATATTGTTACATTTGTCCCTTCTATGTGTTACAAGTGTCCCATGAATACGTTTGTAACATTTTGCATTAGATATTATTATCTTTTTTCTTGATCCTAAGTTATAAAAGTTCTAGTATATTATATAGTAGGGGTATAGTTATTTACTCAATAGTTTTAGAATATCATCTTTGAAAAATCATAAGTAAAATATGTTACATTTGTATTCGATCTCCCCTACTTTTAAATTAGCTGTCCAGTTTAATTCTTCTCATAACTACTTTGGGAACTTCTGTTCCTTTCGATTTAATTTAGATAATAATATGTTATCAGATCAGATTTTGACTTTACCAGTAAGATTGCTTTGTACGACCTTTATTTTAATGACCATTATTAAAAATATAATTTAAATCTAATTTTGAATAATCCTATCAAAATAAATTGACATTTTCTTCTTTCTTTCGCTTTCACCGCACCACCGTGCAATTGCGTACGCCACTATTTTGTACAAACACATAATCTAAACTTACTTAACTGTCAGCTTTAAAATTTAAGAAAACTGCGTGAGAAATATATACTAACCGAGAGAGCACACAAGAGGAAAAAATCATACCGTTTCCGGCACTAATGCGACTTGATGTGAAAGTAACAATAAACGATAATAAAATAAAATGTATTTACATAATTAATAATGGATGTTCTTTAAATAATACCAATTCCAATATAAAGTCATACAATTCTTCAAAATGTTTGTAGATATAAGAAATCTTATAATAAGAAAATAAATGGAAAACACTTACCGTCGTTCACAAATCTTGGTGGAGTCACTGTATTAATAATTGAAACGTTTATGGTGCTATTGGATCTATTATTTCCGTTCAATCTAGTCGGAGGCTCGTACTTATTGAGATGCCTCGGTAAAGTCTGAGAATTTCTCTCTTCATCCGCTGACCTATTCACTAACCGACTAGTCGATTTGCTAAATCTTCCAAGCGTACTTTGCGACCTGCAAAAGGCGTTTGCTACAGAGACTCGTTTGTATCGGGATAGAATTTTACGACGTGACTTAATTTAGTAATGAGGTGTGGAGAGGGGATTAAAAATAACAATACGTCTAAGAGCAGGTCCGTATTTGGTAGTGGTTGACCCCACTTAAACATGCGGAAATGACCGATATAAAAATGTGGGCGGAAATGAAAAAGTAAACAGTCATTGCAAGTCATATAAAATTAACGTTATCGCTACCTATATGTTTCTACTTAAGTGCAGGACTCCCTTTTCTGATTTTTTTATTCAAAATGTAAAAACTAATATCTTTTCTTGTGCTTTGACTAGAGACATCTGACAATTAATTTTATATTTTGCTTCTTAAAAAGCAAGAAGGTAATCAGGCAATATATGACAGTGTCGTCATGGTCATTTGGCACATATAAAAATATAATCATTATTATGCTAAAATTATACACTGAAAAATATTATTAGGTTATGAACCTTGTTGAAAAGAATGAGCGTATTCGTAAAATACTTTACCCTTAAAGGCATATTTACTTTAATGACTAGATTAATAATTTTAGAGCCAACTTGAATAAATACTTTTATAACATATTTTATAGAAATATTGTTATTGTTTTATGCCCGATGTTTAAAATTACGTATCGATCCTAATCGATATTCGCATTCGCTAAAACTTTATATTATATTAATTATGAATGTATTTACGAAAATGGAGAGCAAAATTATTAAGCCCACGGTTTATTATTATATTATTTCTATGCAAAAATTTCATAAAAAAAGGAGTAAAAGTTGGCGAATATGTTGGTGACGTGATTTAAGAGTGGGTTAAATATGTTTTCATTATTTATTTATCATGTATTATACATTTTAAACAATTCATTTACTTAGTTTTAGTGTTAGTTTTAGAATGTGCAATTATTGAGAAAGGGTTTGAAAATAACTGTTTAATTAAATTCCGTATGAGCCTTATAATTCCTAACTTAGCAAAAAATTGCTGTTACCATCTTATTTTCATTTTTAACAGTACTGAAAATATATCTTCATATTTGATCCTCCTTTAATTATTAGCAAATTATAATCGAAATTTAGGCACGCTCTCGTTCTTTTACCTACATATGCGTAAATTTTTAATATTTGGCCTTCTTATGTTCCTTTATGTATTTTTCCCCTTTTTTCAGCTAATGCTGAAATCCTGTTTAGAAATTAATCTCATATCCATAATTAGATACTAGTGTATTACATTTTTTTCTTCTTTTAGACTTATTTGCAAATTTTCCTGTGTTTTCTTTAGTTTATATTCGGTATAACCCCATCTCGTGATTTGTTAATTGACACATGCAGCGTAGGAATTAGAATTTATATTATTTATCTTTTTATTCTTAGTTTTAATGTAAATCACATAGAATTAATTACCTGTTTCTGTATTTATAGGCACCGAATATTAACAAGAGACGAGAAGGTCCACTCTCAGTCGGCACTTTTGACGTAGCGCTTACAAAGGCGAGACGCCAGACTTTGGACGAGATGGGGTGAAACGCGGCACGAAGCCTGAGCGGCTAACCAGCATTTTCATAGTCTATTGTTAATATTCGGTGTTATAAGTGTAAATATTTTATATAATTTGGCAGAGAAATAGTTCGTTTAACACAACTTGTCGGAAATGAGTTAATATATACTTTGTTTAAACCGTTTATACTTAATAAGTTTATTTAGTTAAATATTAACCAATACATTCTTAAACAGCGTAAATAGTGTGGGAACGTGAGATCAACAGATTTATTTTTAAATTTAATGCATGGCCATGCTGAAAATAGTATAGTAATAAGTAATTAAAAAAGTGTTCGTGCCATTTTTGTCAATGAGGTGTAACTGTGCATTTCTTTAACTAATTGTGCCATCCGCTGTTAACACTAAACAAATTCTTTAGGTATATTACTAAAATGTGAAATTGTTCAGGGGTTCTTTTATCTGAGATCTTACTTTAAGGCAATTATTAATTTTTAAATTCGAAGAGGTAAGGAAATAGAATAGCCATTTAGAATGTATTTAATATGGATTTTAATAAAGCAGGATAATATTACATTTAATACTTATTAAAATCAATAAAATAAATCCAAATTGGAAGCAAATTTAATTACAAAATTTGCATTAAGTGCAAAACAATATTAGAAATTTTGAAATAAGTTCAGGGGGATGAAATAAAAAACGCATGTTTTCGTAAATTTATTTTATTTGTTTAATTTGTTTAACAAGAATTTTTTGGTATTATTTTGGTAACTTGTTAGAAAATGTATTAATAACTAAGTGTTATCACAGGTTAATATTGCAAGACCTAATACAAATACTTGCTAAAAGTAACACATTACTTAATTACATCGTTAAAAAGAATAAAAATATAATAAAACGTACAATTCCGTATAAGTATATCGTAAAAGCGAAATTATATGGTAAAACCACAGACCTTGGTCTTTTGCAAATCTGAAGAGTAATAGATTTTACTAAATATAGTAAAAATAACATAAAAATCATGGTCAATGTCACATGTTATTCATTCCCTGACGCCACGTTCAATATCATTCGTATTTTTTTAAGAATATTTAATGATTTGCAGAAACAAACCTTGGCAATACATTATCGATCAGATCAGATTTATATCTAGTATACAATTTAACAATATGCATTGTTATAAAAGGTAAATACATCCTACGTTATTCAATAAGCGCTAAACATAAAAGAACATATTTTAAAAACGTATCATTGTTCTAAACATAACATTTGTTATTTTGCTGGTAATTTGTAATTACGTCGCAAGCAAATATTGCGCCCACATCACGTTGAAGGTATGTGTAATTATTAGGCATGAATATAATTAATATAATATGTTAGGGGATTTATGTTTTCAACGATTTGGAACAAAATGTCATGTTCAGAATAGGGCCTGATAATAATGGATAAAGGTAAACAAGTTCACTTGGAAATGGTTATTTGTGTTCTTTTGAACCTATGGCTGTTGCTTAAGAGGGGATTTATAAGGTTCATTTAGACCTATCTTTTGTTTGAAAGATGTGTATGTTGAGAGGTGTTAAAATGGGAGGCGGGAATCCTAGAAGTGTAAATTGAGTTCCAGTTTATGTTTTAAAACGTTGATAGGTACAAATTTACTAAGCATTTTAATTGCTTCTTTATGCATTTCAAAAACTAAGGCGATTTTTTTGAAATTTTAATGGTGAATATATAAGCGATTTTAATAGAGAAATCTATTTAGTTATGCTTAAAAACGCATATATACATTTTTAAAGCTATTCAGCAATTATTGTAACGAATTTACAAATAAGACATTTGTTATGCTAGAATCTACAGGCTGAAACTACAGTAATAAGGTATTGGATATTTTACCTTCTGTCGTGGTCATCATCTCTTGACCGTCTAGAACTCCTAGCCGGCTTTACCCCATCGTATTTGTTTTCTCTCCCGTAGATACTTCCACCGAATGGATCTTCACCAAGATAGTATCTGTAAGGATACATGCATTTAAATCAATTCAATAGCTAAAAAGTATACAGAAAACATAAGCAAAAGTTCCTTATAATAAATAGCAATGTCACGCTGTCATCAACGTCTCGGCAGTTCTCATAAATATGGGGAGGGTGGGGGGTTGATGGGCTCCTACAAAAGCCCCCCTTTTTGCCGATACAACAATTGTTTTTGCATGAATCGGTGATTAGTGTTAGGGAATATATAGATGTATTAGTCTTACTAAATTCTCTTTCTCAAGCCGGCCAAAGGCACAAATTTACCGACCTTCTCAAGTTTTGACGAAGAAGCAGCCGTTGAAAATGTATTATTTTTACATGCTTTCATTGACTGTGACTACATCTGCACCACACTAAAAACAAATTTATCAAAGTTCTCATTCGAAAGCTGCAACTAACCTAGACTTCAAATGCAGATCCACAAACTATTACCAAAGCTTATTTTGTTTGTATGGTTGAAAGGATAAAAAGATGACAGTGAATGGACTTAGACATCTGTGCTTTATCAAAATCGCGTAAACATGACATTGTGTTGCTCAACTGCTGCAACACTCACATACCCTTAAGTCCAGCTTTGGGAAGGAAATATTATGGAACCAGAAAAATAGGGCTAGAAAAAAGCCAGCCTTGAACTATTTTTTGTTACTACTCTGAAACCTCCCACTCTACCAAAGCCTCCATCATGTGCTTTGCTACAATTCATGCGAAAATATCCCTAAAGAAATCTTCAAAGGTCTGGATGAAGATGGTCCATAAGAAGTGAAATTCGAACATTTTGGAGGAATCATGTGAATCTGAATATCAAGCTTGTATAGAGGCGATCAATATGGATGAATTGCAAACTTAACAATTTGTCCTTTTTTTTCCTTTTTTCTATTAAGCAAACGAATTAATTCCTAATTAAACCAAGGAGGACAGGTTTCGTCAAAAACTAAGCATTTTCCCATCAAAATTCAAGCAGTTTTTGCTTTGTTTTTCTGGTAAGATTTAGCAATTATGCAATCATTAAAATCGATTGACTAATCGATCGATCGAACAATAAATCTGCTTTAAAAATGGGACCTAAAAAAAATTATATCTTTGTAACGCATGCCCTTCATTTTCAGTCAGACTGGCAAATATTTTCGAATAATTTGTACTTAGATGAAACCCACGGAGCAACCTTCAGTAGATCTAGAAATAGTTAAAATGACATAGATGAGCATGAGTACTTGTCTGCAGTCAAGCGCATAAAACGAATTTAAAGTTATTCCCAAAAAACAGACTCAGAATTATCAAAAGTTTTCAATATTTTCTTCTTCAAAAATTTTCATTAGAAGGGGAAATAATATCTTTTGAAATCCATGACGTAACAATCAACCAATGTTTTTGCCGTATGTTCTTAATTTTAAGGTAAACAAGTTTTCAGCTTCTCCAAAAATAGTGGTTATAACCTGAACAATTTTCGGCTAGACTTAGTTAGAATCTAGGCTCAGAACTATTAAATTATATTTCAGGTCCCTTGGAGATTATTGATTTTTATCGCGAATTTCAAAATTTCAACCTTTAAAGCGGAGTTGCGTAACTTAGCACTTGCCGCCATAAAGAGCATGCATTTTTTCAGGTAAGATCCCTATAAGGTCTCTATTGCCTAAACTAAAAGGCCCTTTCTCATTGGATGCCTTCTATCAACTTCCAGTTCCATATGTCAATGGGAAATGTGCGAGGTTTTTGGCGATTTCTTCCGACTGGGCCATTCCATGTTTCTTTCAAATATTGAATTGACCAACTCTCTTGCATCTTGAGGTAGTGTTTAGGCAACCTCATTCTAAAACGGGTGAACGTATTTCTTAAATAGAGAAGCCTACGATATCAAGAGTTTTATTTGGCAACCGAATTCCCTCTCTATGCCATATTTTGTAACGGATTATATGCTTATTCCGCTACACTAAAATTTCAGTTCAATTACAAATGATATTCGATATTTGGGATTTAAGTTGCCAGTGACATCTATTCACGAATGGGTTTATTTCGTGTGATTGGCAATTTTAGGAGCGCAGTACGCTATTTTATACCTACAATTCATGAATTTAATTTACTATAGATTACTATATTTAATACTGGATATTTCTATGGCTTGACGCGCCTGAGTTATAGTGGTCATCACATGATGTAAATTAGCCAATATGTAATACACCGGCAAGCATATTTTGTCCAGCGTCTTGAATTTTGAAAGCGAGATGTCGAGACGCTGACGGGTGAATGTTAATTTTTTAATCTTGAAATATTTAATTCATCTTGCAGTTTATTTAACTAATTATTTCAAATTTAAATACATAATTAATATTTGTTTGTGATGTGTTTAGTCTTATTCAACTAAAGCATGAATTTAGCATTGTTATATTCCATTTCTAATTAGCTTACGTCGTGAAGTTTGGGTAATAATACCGATTTATTGGTGAATTAATCAAATTCATGTAATTTGGAAGAGGCTTAGTTCAAATTTTCGGAGAACGTAATTATTTCATGGTTTAGTCGTCATGCAAATTGTTTTACGTATTTTCATTCAAATTGAACAGTATTATTTGGGTGAATTCTCGGAGTAAGTTCTATATATTCCTGCAAAGGTAGTAAATTGAATTTTCAGTAGAATTTCTCCGAATTTTCCCTCATAGTATTGCTGATATAATATTTTGTCTTGTCAGGCTTATTTAATTCAATTTTCAGTTTATTTGTTACATCAAGTATATAACTATTAGCACTCGCCCTGTCTCGTCTCAACCCTGATGTACCGACATTACCTTGCATTCATGAGAGGTTAATCTCGCATATGTAAATTTATCTGGTTTTATCTGTTATCTAAATTTCTATCTCGAATGCGAAGTGGTGATTATATTATCTTTCTCTTTAATTAAATTGAGGCGCAATTGCGCTCAATTTTCGTTTATGTGCCAAGGGCCGAAACAAAAGTAATAGCAATTTGTTGATACCTTCCTCATGTGTTTGACAGTGTCACTGATGTTTACATGATATTTCCCTGAATATTATTTAATTAGCAATATACATTGGTCTAAGATTAGTTTATTTCTCCTTTCATGTTACGACTGATTTGACTGGCCGAAGACACGTCGCTGTAACAAACGAGTCGATGGGAGCCAATACTTCCGTGAACCAATAATTCCTCGATATACCCAACCAATACCAACTCGGGAACAGGCAGAAGCGGTTCCAGTGGAGGTCCCAATAAGATCGCATGGTTACAGAATAATTGGACGAAGCTAAGTATCAGTCAGTCAGAAGATAAACATATTGTAAAGACCAATTATAACGCTTCATTATTTGTTTTAAATCTTTCACATTAGTTTTAATTCTCATTACTAAGTCAATTTATTCATAAACTTTATTTGAAATGATTTCATCAATTATATTTGCCATTTGATTATATAGATTAACTCCATTTCAAATTTCATTAATCGTATTTGTAATTTAATTGCATAATTAATATATTGTTGTTTTCAAATTCATTTCTTTAATCTATCGCAAGGTAAGAAGTCTGTGAGACAATGCGAATTATAAGGGTAAATTTCTGATATTTTTATCTTTATATTTATTTATATTTAAGTCTTCATATTCAGTTCGCATTGTCTCTAGGAACTCTGGCGCCCACAATACACAAAACAAATCACTGCTAGTAAAAGAACGACGACCTACCCACTAAGAAAAATAGAAAGGAGTCTCATGCATTTGAACAACTAGTATTTCATTACAAAATGGCGCACAATACCATACTTAATTAATTAATTAATATTTCGCTAACTTTCGCCACAAATTAGCGCCCAACTAAATTTATCGTTACAATTTATGTTTTAGGCCAGAACTTTCTGTTATTTGAAGTTTGTCAGGAATAATATAGGTCAAAGTTCTAGTAAGACCTTCCAATAATCTAATGAATATTTACTTGATCTTGATTGGTAGCAATGCATAAAACATTAGTGGTAAACATGATACTAATTTAGCGGTTGTTTTGAAAGTGTCATAAATATAAACATGTTGTTCTGCTCTTTGAAGGAGGTCCAGATGTGACTACCTGCTTGATTAGGGATCTGACAAATACAGAATAACGGTTTTTACCACCAAAGAAAACCTTGGCCTCGTCATGTTATATTTTCCCAAGTTTTTTAGTTTGTTGGACATTTTTGACTCCATATTTTGTTCTTTCCCGGATGTTCTTTCGCTCTAGAGTGAGATTGCCGTTGATGACAGGGGCTACGATAAAGTAGGCTACATCTGCATAATACAGTGCGGATCTGGTTGTTTTTTTTTTAAATCTTTATTGCCTTAACTCCAGAGACATCCTTTCTATGATTATGAGCACTTTCCTCGATCGTTCTGCCTCTATATTTATTCTGAGCCAATCACTCCCATCACTTGTACTTTTTAGCGTCTAACGATTTATCTTGGACATAAGAAAGCGGTTGGTTGTGCTTTCCAAAGCTAATTTGGTACATATTTAAACTGAACCGTTTTATCAATGAATGCAGACTCAATAACTGGATTCTGAACAATTGCGAGCCGCGATGACTTGAAGAATGAAGAATTACTATTATATTCATAATGCATAATTTAATATTTTACATGCACAGTAGATATAGCGTCGGAATATAACCTCAATATCCTGGCGATGGACAACTATCACACATGGTGCGATGTGCAGTAGCAAAGAAATTATCGTCGTTTAAACCAAGTGGACCATATAATTTTTGGGGGTTTTAGACAGGTGGCCTATATCACTTTTGGGGAATTTTAATATTTAGGCCAAGCCATTTTTAGGGGCTGTATACAGGTTCATTCTGCTTTCGACATGTCTATATACAGTTTTTTACAGTAAACAAGTCTATATACACTTTTAAACAGCTTTAGACAGGTTTGCATACACCTTCAGATGGGTCTATGTAATTATACGGGCTTTGGACAGCTTTATCCAGATCTGTAAAAATACTTGTCTAAAGGTGTATACAGACCTGTTTAAAACGGTTCAAAGCTGTGTAAAAACCTATCTAATGCAAACCTGCCTAAAACTGTATACAGATCTGCCTAAAGTTATCTAAGTTTGTATACAGACTTGTCTAAAGCTGTATACAGACATATCCAACGCTATATATGGAAGTGTCTAAAGCTATATAAGGATTTGTCGAAAATGTAAAATTGTGTACACAGATCTGTTTAAAACTGTATGTAGACATGTCTAATACAGACCTGTATGAAATTCCACAAAATAATGTGGTCCACTTGGTCTAAAAGGTCAAATTACGGAATATGCATGTTGCCCACTTGAGCAAAAATTAACAGGTGATTCCACGCCTCATTTGCCTGAAAGTATTTCCGGGGTATCGGCCACTTCTCTGAAAAAAATGCTACTGCACATCACGCTTTGCACGGTTTTAATGTACCTACTGCCAGACGAAGTTATACTCTTTAGCCCGAGATTGTTTCTTTCTACAAATGTTCTTGTCATTATTATTCGTGTTTGTTTTTGTGTACATTACGTAATGCAGTGTAGTGCACTATAATTAATTCCAAATCATTGAAACCGAAGATGACAAATATTGGTTTTTGTATTAATGCAAACTGACTTAGATGTGAAATATTTTTCCCTTTTTTAGATCACTAAGTGGTACGTTTAAAGCTCCAAAATTGGCATTATTACTTGGGTTCGCGATTGATTGCTCATTTTATTGTAATACTTTCTGATGGTGCACAAGATACCCTGTCCTTTCCTTACGAACTTTGTTTTAACTTAGAATTTCAGTCGTAGTCATCAGTTCAGCCCTAGTCTGTTGAGAAACAGGATTGCGTTGGGTTATGGCATCTAATCGTATCTCAATGCCAAAAAATGCTATTTATAATATACATGGTATTCTATGGACGAAGTGAAAATAACATCATAAGTTTATATCATATTTCCCACAGGCCACACCTAGACAGATATGGGTCCTGGTCGCTGGAAATTGGTATATCTCGTTATGACTCATTAAGATGGTATCTTTTTGGGTTAATTAATTCGCCAGGCACTTCTGTTCGATATCACTCAAATGAACCATTTTCCAGAAAAACAATTTAAACTCTAAAAACATTAGGCTATTTCATGATCGCGAAATAAGGAACAATGTTGTGGCATTGTGGAGCTTTAAAAATCTTCAATCCTAAGAGCTAGGGAATGCATAAGATTAGAAGGGGCCTAGATGGAACAAGAGTAGGTACCTTTTTTGTTGTCTCAAGTTCAAGCTATCTAAAATTATTATTGTCGTGAACGTACATTACTGTGTTGAAGCTAGTACGTAGTAGCTAACAAACTAAATAAGTCATTGCATTTAAAAGGTACGATTTTATGTAGTTCTACGTAGTTTCTATCATATGAAAAAGATATTAAATTACACCCAGTTGAAGTTATTCAGAAAAAGCTGATTATATAGATTTATGATGTGATTTTCATTTCATCTAAACTACTCAAAAATGGATAGGAATATTGATTTTTTGTGTATTTCTTTGGAGCCCGGTATTTTTTTGCACGGAAGCATGTAGAGGAACCTTCTTTTCACTGTGTATGTAGAATTTTATTGGCTGATTAGCTATTT